>VUJU01000958.1:14309-73734 GCA_009835225.1 Aphis craccivora | reverse complement strand
TTTTTTTTTTAATGCATAAACAAAATATCATAATATTAAAAATATAGGAAGAATGTGACGACAGTGGTGTAGCTAAATAGCCTACCTAGAACGCCGCGTGATACGCACCAAAAAAATTACGTTTGATTTTTATAATTTTAAAAATAAAAAATATAAAAATGGGTTTTTTAAATATATTTTAATTGAATATAGTAAAAATATAAATTACTCGATAAAAAAAAAAATATCAAAAGTAAGCGGACCCTGAAGAACTATAAAAAGTACTTAATAAAATTCATAGAATGAAAACTTAACCACGCCTAGATAATGGCAGTAATAGAAGTACGACTACGTAAAAGACCTTATTTTAATTAGTATTTTTTTATTTTAACGTAAGTGTTAAATTTCAAAGAGTTTTAATTTTAAACTGATTGAGTACTAATTCACTAGTTTCCAACTATCAGAGTTTAATACTTTTAAAACTCAGTTTGAAGTAATTTACTTATTTCATCTAAGATTATAAAATAAATAATATCCCATTATAAAAACTCTACATAATAATAACTATAAATCAAATCAATTAAAATTATAGTTATAACATTATGGAATTGACAAGACGAAGAATTAATGAGTTAATACGTTAAAGATAAAGTTTCAACATTTAAACTAAACTTAATAGAACACAACTTTTAGTTATATTATCAACATCATAAATCTATATAGTATGCTTTAATCTAACACATAATTTCATTCTGTTTTGAATTCTAGACTGATAAATTTTAGAACATCAATTAAATAAATAGATTTTCTAATTTTTATATTTTGTTTTGAACAAGATTATTATATTAGTTCATTACCTATGTGTTGTAATGATAATAATCACCAAAATATATCAATTTAAATACAGATCATTTAATAGCTTAATAAATAGAAATATTTTTAGATATTAATACATTTCTTCTTTTTTTTATTTACTTTAATTTGAATAAATTATTATAATTTATAAAATATCGCAGTTTTCGTAATTGAAATAAAAGTTATAAGTGTAAATATTTTCATTTATAAAACATGGTTGTGAGAAACTGTCAAAATTAAACCAAAATATTATATAGTCTGATTACAGTGTTTACGATGTTTTTTTTTTTCAATAATATTAAAAAAAAAAAAAATGTAAAGTTTGTTATTTGTTAATACACCAGCACTCGGTAAAACCAACGAAACATTGTTCCAGTTTGAAAACTTTTTTATCCCAACAACCAGTATTTTTATCATTATGATAAACATTTTACAACTATATACAATTTTTTATATGTTCTGTTAACTTTTTTTTAACGTAAACTAAATAAACTCACCCATGCTAGCCGCTGACGTGACGTCCTTTTCAATAGTAGTAAATCTAATGGGTTCAGTCAACGTACTCATGCCTCTCGAGTTACCGGCTTTAAGTACCAACTCATATGTCAAATCGTCCTTAAGGCCACTGATTTTCATAGACGTTTCTTTTGTGTCGTTCTTTTCTGGTGGGATGTTGTTGCCCACACGTCTCCAAAATACCCTAAAAACGAAATATTGCATAATTTAAATCACTATATTCTAAAATTATCACTAGTATTGTTTGTGTTATAAATCTGAAATCCTTATATCTTTTCATTTATTTATAAAATGAAGACTTAAGCTAATTCTGACTTTTTTTATATCAATATAATATTTATAAACTTTGACTTTGTTGGGTTTATTAGTTAACATAGGTAGTTAATCAAATTTTAAAATGAGTTCCAAAATACTTGGAAACTTTGGGTTGGTTTTTGCGATGGATATCTATATATATATAGTTGTCCTCCTTTTAGTTTTTCTCTATTACTATAGTTTTTTGAAATACAAACAAAATTAATTATCTGATATCCATTAATAAATATTACTACCGAAAATTAAGTTTTCAAAAATAAATTTCATTAAATATTAGATTTTATGAGTCAAAGTTTCCAACTTTTGTATCACAAGTACAGTATTGAAGAGTCAAATTTTAATATATCTAATTACTTGAAAAATAATTTATAAAAACCAGAGATGTCATTCTGCGTTTAGACATTTCTATTGTTAATTTATTTTCTTATTATTAATACGATAATACGGTATGTGGAAATATTTTTTGTAAAAAAAGCGTCGAAATCTTATTTAATTGTATTATCATATATTATTATTGCAAGCGTATAAGTTAATATCGACGTATCATAAATATATAGACAGAAAAATATACATTTTATAATAATATTGTATAGAAAATAATAATGAACATTTTTAAATCTCCATAATTAATGTTGTTTGTAATAATTATTTTTATATCCAATTTTTAGAGCTTAAAAATTTTCATAAAAAAATGTGACATATTTAGTTTTGTTATTTTTAATATGCTATAAAATTAATTTATGAAGAACTTTAAATTAAATATTCTATCTTTAGCAATTCAATTTGTAAATCGTTTGTATCAATCACTTCAAAAGAATTTCGAAAGAATTTTTTAAAAACCTTAGCTTTAAAAATATCTAAACTATTATAATGCATAAAAAATTCTTATATAAATATTTGGTTTAAATGTCAAGTATTTACAGTTATTTTTTACCATAAACCACTTTAAAAGTTGAAGATATAAGCATTCCGACTGCTTCAAAAATTGATGACAGATATAAAAAAAACGTTCACAATTGTTAAAACAATACCATTCATCGCTATACTCAGAATATAAAACTGTTGGATTTAGGCAACCGTATGATCAGGTAAACATTTCTATTATATTACTATAATACATTATACACCACCATTGGGTGTTGATTCGAATCATACGGATGGAAAACTCGTCGTTGTCTGTGTTATACGAGATTACTTCCACCCATATCTTCACCATTTACCAGTAAAGGTTCTTCAAACATATTATTTAACATAGGCGTATCTTAAACATTATTTCAATATCTATTTTGTGATCTAATAATCGTACTTATATTATTTTATAATATTAATTAAACTGCTCGCTAATGTCGTAACATCAGCAAACTAATCAGTGATGGCTTAGGTACGTTACTAGTATATCTTCTATATATTGTATTTTGTATTAAATATTATCATTAAATTGTTGTTTACTAATTATGCAGAATAATAATTATTTTATTTTATTTACCTGTATACTTCAACGGTTTGCGGGTTCTTTGCTGGTGGATCCCACTTGACCGTGATTGTGTGTGAGTCTACGTTCTCCAAACGCACGTTTATTGGTGGCCCCGGCAATTTGTCTGCAAAAAGATGAATAATAATTAATAATACAGCGACATAATAAAGTATAATAATTGTACTAGCAACACAATATTATTATTATCTCAGTGACGTATCGATTGAGTGGAAAATTTTACATCGATATAATAATAAACCTCCACACTTCTACATCTAATATGAACTAGGTATAAACTTGAGTGAAAGTAAGTATATTTTTATCTCATGTGCCAGTTAAAACATAAACTAAATTACTCTGGATAAAATCAATGGTATCCAAAACCGACTTAGAACTAAGAAATGTCATTCGGAATGTTACAATGGAGGTTATTTATGGTTTTAAAAGTTGTGAATTAATAACCTCGCCACTCATCCCTGACAAAATATATCAGTGTTTAGATTTCAATAGAAATATAGAATATTATTCCTTTTTTTTATTTCTGAAATTATTTATACTCGAATTTAATCTTCATAATATGTCCACCAACAATAACACTTCTCCTGAATGGGTCAAATGATGTTTTTTCCCAAAAACGTAGTAACGTTTACTATACCTCTGAGCTCATGGAAGCAGGCCAGTATGGGCTTGGAATAAGACAGCACACACATCTTGTTGTTGACAGGTTCACCGCGACACCATTCTAAACAGCGTCTGGGCACACCACGGTCTGAACAACAAGCCCTGTGATCTGATCCATCTGAAACACAAAAGTATAAATTTATTGTACATAGTTTATTTTATTACCTATGCATAAACATTAGAAACATTAGACGTGTAGTATTTTATACACATATTAACAAATACTACAACATTGGGGTGTATGTATAATATTACTCTACAACTTACGTGTGAGTATATTATATATTATAAACATGAAGTCTGGGCTAAAATTAAAGTCTTTAAATTACAATGTTATTATTATTTGTAATTTTCTTTTGAAAAGAAAAAATCTCTTGAGTAATTTGATAAATAGTTGTGGTTTTAAATTAAATTTAATGATACTTCCAAGCTATAATTGACTATATTGTATATATAATTTATATATATATATATATATATATATATATATATGTATTTCGATTTGTGAATTATTTATAAACCATATTGATAATAACGTATGCAGATACAAACAAATCAATCTATCATGGCTTTGAATTTCAATAAATTAATCATATGTCTCGACGATATAAGGAGTGTAGCGCTAACTATCTAATAAAATGGTGTCTAAATGTAACAAAATAATGCGTGATGCGGGTGTAATATAATTTAAAATATGGTACCTGATGCGCATTTCATGAGCTTGTCAAAATCGTTGAAACAATCAGCTCTGCCAATGGCCATGTTGATGTCCAAATACGATGAAGAGCACGCATCCAAGCAACCGGCCGTCACATTTTGTTGAACACAACATTGAGTCACGTTGTTGGTTGTCACCTATGAATACACACACACACACACACACATATATATTATATATTTATAACATAATGCGAAATGGACTATATCAAATGTGTTGCAGTTAATGGATATAGAGCATAGTTTAGTAGTATATTAAGTGCATTGTTGAAATAATTGTGGTTGTCAATTCGAGTGTTGGACGAGATGGGAAAGCTATATTATAGTTGTTTTCAAGTGCACAGAAATACAATGTATAGGGTGGGAAAAAATCGATGATCTCCCATGTGGTACACGGTGAGTATTTTTTTTTTTTATACTTAAAATTGATTTTTTCAAACTAAACCAAAATATTTTCAAGGAGATAAAAATAATTTATTATGATTTATGATACATACTTACTTATATATAGTAATACTGAAAACTATAAAGATTAGTTTCCTAGATAGGTACTTGTTTTTTTTTTTTTTAACTGGATATTATTGAACAAATTAATTTAAATTCAAGTAATAATATTACTTAATAATATTATTTTATTAATTAATTAACTAATTACACTAAAATATCTACATTAATTAAGTTAAATATTATTTGATTGATATGTTGTTTGTTTTGATTTAAATAAACATCAAATATATTCGGATAGGCATGTAATGTATTTAACCTTGGGAGAATGTGAATGAAAATTTCAAGTAACAACTAGCTTAAAATAAATATAATTTAACAATAAATTTTAGTATGGATATCAGATCATTAAGAAATAGGTCGCAAAATTCTGCACTAATTGTGTGTAAATCATAATTTTTTAAAAATTTTCCTTCAACAATTTACTACTTATCACCACGATGATACTAAACTAGTGTTCAATATCAATTTAAATGTGAATCTTACATCCAGTTTAATACTAGTTGTAAGTTTTTGTTATCAGTTATAAAATATACATATATATATGATATACAATATACATAATATACCTACGTTGAGTAAAAAATAAAGTAAGAAATACTCATATTAAACGAATTACAAAATATCATATTCATATACGGATTTCCATCTTGTTTTCCACCCTGTATATTCGTAGTGTATTATGCATTGAAAACGGGGAAAAGTGTTTTGAACGACGATATAATAATAATACGATGGGTAAAACTAAATCGAACGGAATGGACACAGACAGTATGCAAATGTCATTCGAGATCGGTCGTTTCTCTCACCCTCTCTATATGTCTCGTGTGTATAAACACATATGTGTATACATACTTGCATGCTCGGGTATATTCATAGATATTTGATGCGTATTAAGGCATTTCAAGGATTTAAAAAAGAGTCGTGGCAGCCTTTTGTCTGTCAGTTCAAAATATGTTCGGATTATGCCATTAATTCTCGTTATTATATCGGTCTATATTGGTCGGTATATAACAATGACGGGCACCACACGGATTTGCCAAACTACGCTCGTCTTGTTTATACCTAGCTATACCACGTTACTAAATATTATATATATTTATGTGTATATACGCGCACGAGTGGTATAGTGGTGCCGTCGTCCCAGCCAATCCCGCTGCGTTTAATCCCCCAGCGGCCTTTGATCCTATACCGTGACAAATGCTCCGCAACGTGACTAGCCCTGGCCGTCACAGCCACGGCAGAGCCGTTATTGCCGTTATATACACAATATGTCGGTTCTCTGTGGAGCCCTATCGTATAATTTATCCCCCCCACCACCAGCGCGTTTTCATCGCCATTCCAGCGGTAGGACGGAGAGCGACAAAAAAAAAAAAAAAATAGTCCTAAGCCCCAGAACTGAACCCGGCTAAGCTATTGCCGTATTTTGTCATTTGCGTGCGTATTCTAAACCCTCCATTTCTCGTCAATATATATATATATCTGTAAAAGAATACACGTGGGTCTAGCAAATGTGTATATCTGTGATTTGCGCTTGAGGCGTAGGTGTTTTGGGGTTACCAAACGCCATCACTGCATCACCCTCATTACCGTGTATGGTGTTATTTGCTTTTACAGCCATGTATAATAAGTAAGCAAAAAAAAAAAAAAAATGGTGTTGGTGACGTTTCCATCAATTTTGTACTAAATCGTAGAGCGTCTGATTAAGAATATGGTGTATTTTAGTGGTTCTTAACAGAAAAAACGCAGAGGTGTCAAAGATCTCTTATAAAATCTAAATCAATTTTTTTCCGAAATCTATAAAAAAAAATTACTTGATTCGATCGTTTTACAATTAACGCCTCAAACGTAGGTACTCCTCAAAGCAGCCAATAGATTCGTTATATTATTTTCATCGTCTATAATATTATAATTACCATTCCATACCAGTTAATTTTGTATTACCGAATTTCTTGAGAGTATACACGGTGTAGTATCCATGATTTTTCAATAAAATCTCGAGAGTATATTATGGTGTAAATTATGTATATTTATTATTATATTGTTTAGTAACACCACTTGATAATGTAAAGATACTAGTGGGACACGTTTATTTCTATAGGTACTTATCTATAAGCCTAAATATTGCATCATCGTAAAGTATCGATTTCCTATGACTTAAACATCCTGGGCTGAGTTTTCTAAAACATAGTGTGTGGGGTTGGGGGGTAATTTCAAATGATTGGAAATATCTATTTGGTTATGGCCTCGTATATAGTAAACGCGTACTTACATTTTAATGTATTCACGAGTACTAGTGTGCTATGTATATAATATATTACAACGGATGCGCACAATCCAACCGACTGGTCGACCGTGTATCGTGTACTTACGGAGTTCCTAATTCGCACCGACACGGGTTTGGTGGAGCTGCCAAACGAGTTCTCGGCGTGACAGAAGTAATCGCCGTCGTCCGTCTCCGTCAGCTTGCTAATCGTGAGCTCCATGACGAACTTTGTATAGTCCTCCTTGGATCGGATCACATTCACGTCATGTTTGCCGCTCTGGATCACCGGCGTCCGGCCCTGAGCGTCCCGCCAAAACATCATTTTCGGTTCGGGGTGAGCGTCCACCATGCACTCGAGCGTCACGGTGTCGCCTAGGTTGGCCATGGTGATTTTCGACGCCACTAATTTGGGTACATCTGAAACACAGCATTTATGCGACGACATTGTTTTAGGATATGACAATATTGTTATAATATCAAAAATAATAACGATAACAATAATGATATAAACTGGAAATTCAATCTAATACGCGGCCTCATCGTTAAACGCATTAGGTATCACGGTAAAATGATTCCATTTTCGTTCGCTAATCGGATCCAGTCACGTCAACGATACAAACATTATTATAAACCCAGTTATGAGGCCAATATGCTTCAATTATAAAGTAATACAATATAATTTAACCCTATATACAGTACGCAGAATCGTAACGTTATGCAATCGTCCGTACTCCGCGGCTACAGATAATAAGCAATGTTATAATATCATGATTTTAAATGTCATATTCACAATTCATTACACAATCATTAATGACAAAGAAAATATAAATATTATTATTTAAAACATGATATTTATAACTTTGTTATACGTGTTTTAACCATAGATCCTTAAATCCCTTATAGTCTGTTATTATTATATACAAATGGCATTTTGTGTACTTATACATTTATTATGTACATTTATTTATGATTCGTATTGATTTTATCCCAATGTATAATATAATATGGATATCAAGTGACTTTTCAAGGTATCTATTCTGATAAACTAAACGACTAGTTTATTTGTACCATTCCTAAAATATATTATTATATTTAAAACGTATACATTTTTTTTTTTTTATGAGTAAATATGCGGTTATTATTTTACTACCACCAACCGTTGTATATACACACACGCTGCAGTTATATATATATTTATGTATATAGATAGATATATGTATATATGTATTTACTTAAAATAACCCAGTTAAACCACCGTAATCGAGTTTAAACAGCGCACAGAATAATTATGGTTATGTTTACGTTAAATTTTTATTTTTTGTTAGCATTAACCGCGTTTCGTCAGCTATTATATAATAATATACAAATATATACTACGTCCCTTTTATACGAGACACCCGTTTTCGTCCATTTTATATGCTTTGGCACGAATTTAGTTAAACGGTCCATGACGAATTTTGATGCGATTTCTGACAGGCTGTTAGTGAGGGGGTGGTTATGGAATGACGATATCGATTTCACGTCACGCTCTTAGAGCTTACTTAAATCGTGTCTCCGGTGGACTGACTATGTGCTATAAAACAATGATAGCAAAGGGTGGTATGCGGTGGCGTCAGCGATTTGCCGGTAAACCGAGTGAAAAACCACCGGCACACCAGTGTGGGTACGTAGCACTGGCCCGGAGGGAGGAAACGCCGTTTTAAATGATATATTGCTCGGGATAAACGGCCACAGGGTAAGGTACATAATAATAATAATAATAATATCACATAATATAATATATTATTATTATTATTATTATTATGCGAACGGAATATCACCGACCTAAAAACGACCCGGCCGGCACATTCTACGCGGAACTGTTGGTTTTAGGGATCTCAGTACTTACCCCGATTCGATACAATACGGATTCGTCCTCCAACCCAGTGTCTAAATAACGCCACAGCGATGTTTGGTTACAAGACGGGAATCGAATTGGTTGGAACACACGTGCTCGGTTTACCAACGATGATGTGTACGCAGGAAAATGTTAAGTTTATCGAATGGTTGCAAAGGAAATTTTATAAGACTCATACGCCCCAGATCACAATTTTCTCTCAACGAACACGACTTCAAAGTCTAAACTTATATTATAAAATACGATTCGTTCTACAATTTATATCACAACCGCCGTTGATGTTGTTATTAAGTATTAAACATTTAGCACTTTTCTAGCCTCACTGTACAGGATAAATTGAATGTGTATACAGTTCAATACAGCTAAACGGTTGAGTGTTTTAATCACTTTGAGATTAAAATCAAAACCTTCACCAGTTTTATCTCATTACGTAATTATTTATTTCCACGAGAACAAAAAAAATTATATATTTATGTCGAACTTTACTAATTTCCATCCTTCATCAAACGATAACGATTCATCAATATTATATTTTTAAAAATATTTGTCCTACTCGGGTGAACACAGTATTTATTTTGTTATGTTATAATAGCGTATAGTATTCAATAGAATAAAAATAATATTTTTTATTTCATTTTTTTTATATTTATATTCAGTATTTTCAGTGTAAGAATAAATACAGTCGTTGTATCGAATTATCATATGTGTTCAACTGACAAATGTACGCTAATAGTGATTTTTAATTAAAACATACTAGAAAATAACACAAATATCAATAAAAGAAAACTAACAAAATATTGATAAATATAATGGTTAAGATTACGGAAGTATTAAAAACGATTATTATGAATTGCTCACAATAATAGTATAATTAAACCTATGACAAATCTAATCAAATAATGTATCTATAAAAACCAATGATTTAACCATTATTCAAGTTTACTTTAGACCTAGTTTTATTTTTTTTCCATATGTTTGAAATATATTGCGATAAAGCATCCATCTTCTAGGAGAAAAGATGGGAATGTTAAAGCTGTGACACGGAAATACTACAAAAAAAGAAATAATCTCTCTTTCTTTTTTGAAATGTTGTATGTTGGGTGCGTATTTATAATGTCAGGTAAAAACCAAAGCTTTGATAAATCAGAAAACACTGTGAATAATGTTTCACAAAACTTTCAAATTTCAACAACTTCGTAAGTAATTTAACTGCTTGTATACGTGTTTTGACATTGTAAAACGGCCCATGAGGATTGTAATTAAATCTCTAAATATAGTTTACTGTTATGATTTTATGACACTCGAATAGGGTTGAATTATTACATTTCATTTTTTATCCTTAAATTCAATTGTAATTATATGTAATTTAATATTTTATATTGTTTTACTATGTTTTATAGTATGATATATTAGTTATTTTGTACATAGGATAAACGTCTTACACTTTTTATATATTCGTTATTTCATATTCATACACATGTTTATATATTTATTATCAATTGGAAAGTTAACAAATTATATACATCTAGCCGAAAGTTTTGATAAATTTATGAATTTTGAAATATTATGAGTCTTCGATGAAAATGGAAGAAAAAATTAATAAAATATAATATGTAAAAATTCACGCTGTTCGCATTCCGCAAAACTTCAAAGAATTCTTTTAAAAAACTCGTTCTAAGAAAATTACATTGTTGAGTTGATTTTTCAAAGCTTTCTTTTAAACTAAACTGTCAACATCCAACAAAGGAATACAAATCTACATTATAGTTATCTGATGGCCATGTATAGAAAGAGAAATACGAAATAATTTTTAGTGTTAAGACCACAGAGAAAATATTACAATATCAGAGTATATTTATAGCATTAAAACCTAATTTTTAAATTTAAATTTATTTTTCTTTATTAAAAATATTTTGGTTAAGATAACTGGACAAACACAGTTCCGTAAACCATCCAAAAGCTTTTATATATTCTATTATTTATTTACAAAATTCGCAGCGTTGTTTAATGCACTCTTATAGTTTTAATAATTGAACACGTATATTATCAAATATTAATTATATTTAACTTTTTAATTATGACCTAATATTTTTTTTTAATAAGAACAATTGAAAATAAAATTATTGTTTAATTTGTGTTATATAATATATCCTTAAGTTTTGCGTGTTTATTTCATTATAATATACGAGTAAGAAACCGGAGAAAATTGAGATTTTTAATTATATTTTATAGAAACACAAAACCATTTATTAAGCAGATAGTAACATGAATAAAGTGTGAAAATACTTTAAAAATGATAAGATCTTGCGTTTCCATAAATATTAGTTCATTACATGGGTGGGTAAGTTATTTTATTTTATAATATACCTACTGTTGTGAAGATATACAATGCAATACTACTAAGCCAAAATACACGTGTAACCTATATTCAAAATTAATGGTTGACTATATAGTTGTTATTAATATATACTTATAATGAAATCGTACATTTTGCATTTTAATATTCACGTTATTCGTTGTATTATTTTCAATAATATTAAATGTCATATTTGTAGTCATGTATTATGTACATTATCAGATTTCAATAGCAATAATATTATGCACCATAAAATGTTGTCAAGTTTATCTTAATTATTATAAAGTCATAAAAGTTTACTTAGTACAAAATATTTATTAGTTTTTTTTTGTTATATATATTTTTATTTCTTGTTATTATAATTAATAATTTGTTATTAAAATAAAATTAGTTCTATATTATTAAAAGAAAAAAAATTCTAGGTATATACGGCATATTATAATTTTTTTTTTTTTTTTTGAAATTTAGGTTCTTGATATATTTTTAGGATATTGCTTAGATCTTTTAAAATAAAATAGGTTTGATTTGAAAACTATAAATGTATTAATATAGGTACAAAGTAATCTATATTTTAGATATAAATCTCTGATATTTACCAAAAACTTAACCAATAAGATATAATTATGTATTAGACTATTATAAGAAAATAAGAAAACTATATTATATTTTTATTCTGTACCATGATGTTTTTAGTCTTAAAAAAATCTATTTATCAATACACTGGAGGCATACTGACTGAGTTATCTACAGAGGTACTATAAAACAAAGGAGTGCAAAATTATTTTAAAAATTTTACTTACAGCTAATGCTGATTTTCCTCGATGATTGCATAGGCGTACCGTAGCCATTATCTGCATAACACGAGATTTCATCCATATCCCGTGTGACGTTATGGATAACGGTTACCATGTGTCTAGATGTCTCTTGTCTAACTAATCTTCCAGATATGTACAGTGATATGGTAGGCGATGGTGTACCCATGGCAATACATAGCACGGTCATGCTGCTGCCTTCCATTACCAAGTTTATTGGATGGACTGTAGGAGGCTGTTATAAGAAATATCACATAAAACGATTACAACTTCATAAATATAACCCATTTATTACTTTTTTGATCATATATATACAGACACATAAATACTATCTCAGCTGTATTATTTCAGTTATTATTAAGAGAGACTAGAGAGAAAAGTTTAAATTAAGTAATTAGAGTAAATAGAGTAATTTAGCTAATAAAATTGGAAAAAAAAATATTAGTTTTGCTAGCAAGTTAATTTACATTTGGATTTGTATTTCAATTCAATTCTTTTCAATACCTTTATTTAACAGTAAAGAAGTGAAGAAGATAAATAAATATAGTTCATACAATCTACAATATTACCTATATACTTTTCTCGAAATTATAATAAATATTCATGTTTACACAACCAGCCCATTAGGTTATTTTTAGAATCAGACAGAGTCGATTTCTCACCATTCACCTTTCTACAAAATATAACGTCTTTGTATCATAAATGGGTTTGTACAGAAATACATTTTAAGCGAACAAGATTAAATACTCACTAAGTTCATCTGATAAAGAATGATAAAATTACACAGTAAAAAAAAAAAAAAAAAAACAGGAAATACGGAAAGAAATCAATTATATGTTAACGTGTACCTAATTATTATCCGTCCATTCTGTATCAAAAATATGAGTAGATAGCTAATTAAATATATTTTTCAATATTCATGCTATTTTTATTAAAATATAGTTTTGAATTAATAACAACACTTAAAACAAATATATAGAAAAATTATAAAACTTTATATCTCTCAAAATATGCATTGAAATTAAAATAAAAACTAAATTCGATTAGTCATTTTAACACGACTATATTATATTGTAGTGTAATTCTACAAACCTCGACAAAAGCTGGATACGCCGGGTCAGTCCATGCAATCAATGTTTCCGACGGCAAGCTTTTACCGTTCTTCGACATGGCCACTATGTAAATGATGTACTGTGCGTTTGGTGATAGATTGTCTACGGTGTACGCTGGTACAGCTACATCTATTTGATGGAATACCGTTTCTGATACCGATTTCCAATACAACCTAGAAGTATAAATGAACATTGCTTTTTCAGAGAAAATAGTTGTTTTATGTATCATTTAAGTATCATTGAGCACGGATTGTATTGTGTATATTAAGTTTATTAAATTTACCTAAGACTGTAAATACCTAAACTATCATACTGTTCTGTTAATCGAAAAAGTTTAACAGATTTATTTAATGTATATTAAACCGTCTTGAAATGATATGTCTCAGATCATCGTCTTAAAACTATGGTCGTTGGCTTAACAATATTTTTTGAATGTTTTTCAATATTTTAAGTTTGTCATTAGGTACATTCATTTTTCATTACATTAAATATTTCAATGATATAAGAAAATTAATCGCCACTTTATTAAAAATACAAACAAGTGCAATTAATTCGATAATTATAAAGATACGGACATAAGAAATAAAAAATCTGCAATTATTTACTATAGTAATGATAACAATAAATTAAATTAAAGAAAAATAAGTCTTGTCTAACAAATTCATTGTAATCAATAATTTATAATAAAATTGTTTTAAATTATACTGACATACCTCTTACTTTTAAAATGAACTGTCCAAATATGTTTAATTTTAATTTTTGCAATGGCTAAAAATTAAGTTAATTTTGAAAATTACACCAACATTTGATATAGAGGTCACCTATCTCATACCTTTTAAAACGATAATTTAGTAGGGTATTCGAAAATGGTCGTTTCCTGATAAAATATAGTAATGGGAAATTCAGATAGTCCTCTAAGCTCAGTTTTCCCACATAATAACGACGGATATTAAGAATGGGTTGTTTTATTGCTTTGAAAAAGTATTTTTCATAAATTACTATATAACTTTGTATTATCTTCTCAATAATTTGGTGGTTATTAAACCAATAAAATAATAAGTAAACGACTAAGCGCGTACTAAAATATCCCTCTCAAAATGACCACTATCTACTAGTATTAAATTCTTACTTGTAAGTTATTTCTTCTGAAACGTGACTAAACTCGGGTGGCTGCCAAGTGATAGTAACATAGTTGGCACTATGAGCTGAAACGGACAATGAATGTGGTGGAGATGTAACGCCCACAACACCTTTACTATCCAAATCTATAGCGGGATCGACAATTTTAGCAAATACAAATCATAAAATTATTGTGTTTAATTATTTTGTACCTGTTTCTGTGATATTGAGCAAGAGTATAGATGATGGTAAAGAGGTACCGTGTATATTTTTTGATACAACAAAAACTTTGTAGAGTTTGCCAGTCTCCAGTTTTATCAATACCGCCGAGTTTTCATTAACTTCAATTTGCTGAACAAATAAGATACCATAGTTGTTAAAATACACATTCACATCACATATTTTCTCTCTTCTATCTTGTATTCAACTTTTAACGTGTTTAAAATAATATAAACTATTTCAAACAACTTAATATGATTTTTATAAAATATCTTTCTAAATATATTCGTTGTATATTATAAACGTTATTTAATGCACAGCCAATCGGCTCTCTCAGTATCTCCACGAATAATTTGATTAATATTTTTTTTTTAAACAAATTCAAACATGAAATTCATACCTGATCTAGTTTAATCGTGTTTTCGTGTACCGTGGCGTTATTGACTTTTTGATAGTGTACTACAAAACTTGTTACGTTACTATTGTCATTGGGAGGACTCCATACCAACGAAACACTGTTGTTCGTCAATTTCACCGCGTGCATGTCTCCTACTGGTCCTGGTAACTTCCCTGTACCTGAAAATTTAATCGATATCACTATTTAATATTGATGCTTAAATATAAGTACATTTTTATAGAAGAGATTTTTGAAAAACATATTTTGAACAGAGTAACGCGTATATTATGGGTATATAAAGAATATTTTTAAATAAATCAAAACTTTTATAAAATATGTACCATATATTTACGATTTAAAATGCAAAAAAATTCTTTATTTTAAGCTATGTCAAACATAACATAGAACTATACTCTTCATATAGTTTTAACATTATTGTGTACTCTAGAAGTTTAGCCGTATTTATAAGAGATTACAAGTCGAAAACACCTATATCCTATAATTATTGTTTAACATCTTACAACTTAAAACACAAACACTATATAATATAAGCTAATAATATATTGAGCACGATATCTTCAAACTATCAACGTATCATAACTTTAACACTTACGACGGTATAAAAAAACAATGTAATTTTATAAAATATATCGTGCTGTGGTGAATATTAAAATAAGAGATAATGATGATTATTCATACAATCTGGACTTTGATATATTTTCCTAAACCTATTTTTTCTTTAAATATTTTACGCAGTTTCTTTGTATGACTATACAACTTCACTACGCTTCTCTAAACTTCAAATAATAATAACTCAAAACGATCTCAGCAAATTTTGAAATGATAGAAGAACTCAAGAAAAATATTCTAATTTAAAATAAAAAATAAAAATTTATATTGTAATTAAAAAAATATGAAAAAATTAATAACGACAAAAATAGTAAAAATGTTGTTTTTAAATAACTAAAAATTAAGTAAACAATATGTTTACAAAAACATAAATAATTTTTGAAATATGTGTCTGTTAAATAAATCCTCAAATTACAACTCAATATTTTTAGTAAATATTATGTGTTGTAAGTGGCTTAACATTTAAATAAGCTGAAGGTTCCACCTACAGAACTGACTTAACCTCGTGATATCCAATAACTTTGGATCATTCCTTAAACTAAACCTACATAAACAATGTAATTACTTATTATAAAGGTTTTATAATTAAATTATTTATCAAAATTTAAGAATGCAATATTCAAATCTGACGACCATCTTTTGCTTTATTATTATTATTTTTTTTTTTTAATTAAGTACCAATATTGTGATCTATATAACTAACTATATATATCTATGCATATTAATAAAATGTAAATACAGTATAACTAGTGGTCATTAGTAATTAGTACCTACCGAATTTGTTAAAAATTATAGACTAAATAAAACCTGAATCGAGTGTTAAAACAGCATCTTATATAAAGTTATGAATTATACTCTACCTACTTTATTTAGAAATGCTAATAATTTATGTACTATGAAACAGGCTATAAAATTAGAATTCATTAGTAAATGTATATACTACAATATCAATATATGTAAAATAAAGTTTAGATCCCAAAGAAATTTTTACATTGGAAGTGGCCCAATAAAGTCGTTGCTTTCGGAGTCTCAAATTCACATAGTTATATACAACATTGAATCAAGCTATAAAAACATTGTTATTTATGAATTTTCAACAAAATAGAATCACTAGTATAAAATTTTGTTTGCTTTAATTCAAAAAATAATAATCTATATGCTAAATAGAAATTTAGTATGTTGACTATTATATTATTTTAATTTAGCCAATTACTCGCTTAAATGTAAATAAAAATTAATACTTTGACCTATTTTTTTTAAATAAACAATTTGCTCAAAGCCGTTTTCCTAGTACATAATAATTTATGATCAAATCACGCCAGTGACTTGTCCAACTCATATTTTTATTATTTTTTTTTAAAATGCATTCAATTTTTGTAATAAAAATACGCAGTGTTTCTGTTTTTTTTTTCATCTAAATAGTCCATTAAATAATATTAAAACACGCAACCTATGTGTTCAAGTTTCTAACCCAATCTAGAAATACGAATTTCACTATTTTTTTTTTTTTTTTTGTATTTATAAATGGTATTTGATTAAATGCTTGATATAATAATATGTCAGATATCTGTATTATATGCAAATTAAACAAATCAGTATTAAAAATAATAATTTAAATAGCAATGTTGGAAAAAGTTACGTGTTCTGAATTTGGTCCATTATTATAATTTTTAGTATCATACGACATTAATTGTAATAAGAAATAGGTAGGTAATCAATATTTTAATTACTCAAATGAACATATCAATAATGGTTTAATAGGTATGTCATAAAAGTTAATTTGTACATTAGTACATTGGTAAAAGCGTATACTGTATTTATTATATAAATTATATAACATCTGGGTATTTGATTATGGATATTATACAAAACATTGATACAATTAAATAATGTTATTTAAATGCTTATAATAATAATAAAACGAAATTATTAAAATAGGTTTATTATAGTAAACATTCAAAAAGGATCCACAATAATACCTGTTTAGTGGTAAATATGAAAATATTAGTAGGAGACTAGGAATATAATTTAAATTTTAAATATCATTCTCACGTTTTATATTCTTGTACAACTAAACAATGCTAAAAATGTAGTAGTACAAAGGAAAGATTAATTATTAATGAGTATTAGCCAATAACTACAATTGGAATAATAAAAAATTATTTATTGCATTAAGAAAATCCAATGGCGTAAAACGACAGAAGAAATTATGGAACATAATAATATTATGTAGGTTAGATGAAATATAGCTTAAAAAACATTGCAGTAGTCTGAGTAATCGTGTTCAGGCGTTATTGCCACACGCAACGAACACATAATATTATATATTTTATGTGTACACAAGGGTAGTTGTAAAAAAAGTAGGTTATCTACACGAGTGATTTATCCAAAGGGCTTTAATTAGAAATTGTTTAAAAATCGTCAAGAATAACAAAAATGTAGCAATTCAAATTCCGAGTAATTTTGGAGATAATGTAACATAATATATGCGATGAGTGATTATCAAATTATAAATTGAAAAAAATACCATATACAAAACAACTACACCCGTTTACCAAACTACTCGATATTCTGATAATACATTTACGATATTATTATTAAAAATAAAATGTATTAAAGTACAGAAGCGAACTTTATCGGCGTCGATTGTATATTTTCGACGACTCAACTAGAACAAACGTCAATAATAATTCACCCGACGCGGTAGCCGTGGCGACTATACGCGTACTTTACGTCATATTATACGCGTACGATTTGCCTCGGAAAAGTCAAAAATATTTTTTGTAACACACCGACTCGACGACTTTTTTTTTCACAATCGAAATTTTCGTTTTCGTGATCGTGGTCGTTAGTCAATATTGTCACGTCAATCATCGGTCAATCAAAAACGAACACTAACCTTCTTCGAAACACTGGACGACGTTGCCGATGAACGAGGCGCAGTTTACCGCCACGCTCAACAGCGAATCGGGTACGACGCCGGAACACAGCGGCGTACAAATGCCGGGCACGCCGCGCCGGGTACAGCAGGCGCCGTGGTTGCGTCCGCCTGCTCCGCACTTGATGAGCTTGTGCAACTCGGCGCCGCAGAACGGGGCCAGGCTTCTCACGTCCGTCATGTTAGCGTCGAATGAGCACAGGGGCATGCACATCTGTCGCAGCTTGATGTTGACGCAACAGTTGGTCAAATTGTACGGCGACGTGGTTAGCTCTCGGTCGTTGGCGATCTGTGAAAATCATGCGGTTAATATAATGTTACCTATAAGATTTTTTTTATGAAAGAACGATGTGATACCACGCGGTTAGTTATTATTAGCAAAAAGAATAAATAAAATACCGTATCGTTGGGCTCTACAGTCGTCAGCATCGAGATGAGTCACGCGTGGTGGGTAAACGTTTTCAAAAACATAGCAAATTAATATGATCGAATAGAGTAGAGAAATTCCTATTTCGTCGAATACACGTTGTAACAATTTTACAACGGGTAACATATATAATAAATGTTAATAGGTACATCGGTATTTTTCTTTTTTGCTTATTTTTTTATTTCTTTTAGGATAACTAAAATATTATATAAATGCTATTTGTGTGAGGTGTGATCAAAAAATAGGTACCTGATTTTTTTTATCTAAAAAACTAAAAATAATTAAAACATCAAATACGTTATAAATATTAGTACCCATCAAACTATTTACATCCCGGTGTTAAACACATATCTCAATAACGCTCTTGATAATTTTTGAAACAATACTAGAAGTTTTTAACTTTAAGTTGTTTGAGTTAAGTTTTCATGTCACATATTTGTAATTTGAGATCAGTTTTAGTTTTCTGAAAACAATTTTGTACTCAAATCTTCAAGTCAATGAGTTTTTTGGTCTTGGGATAATAATTTTAGAATGATTTTTGAACAGAATCGTCGCATGCGAAAATCTCCAATTAAAATATTTGTGAAGCTTTTGACACCAATTCAACATATTCTCTTTTAGAAGGATAGATCATCAACGAGATTAATCGCTAGCTGCTTCACTATAAACCATTTGTCCCGTTCGGATGTTTTAAACCTGCTCATATCTTCATCGTTGAATGATTTTTTAATAATTTTAAAAAGCCTTAGTCACTGATTTCGTGGGTTTAACACAAACTTTAATGCAAACACGCTGCTCTGGTTTATACTACGTGACAAAAACGACAGGCACAACAAAAGTATACGACTTCAAGGGATTGTCGTTCGTTATTAAAAGAAAATATAACTCGATGGTTGAGTGCTCAACGTAATTGAGTATTATCTCTTCTTTTATTTAATGCGATTATATACCCGATACGATTATTTTTAATGCAGATATAATTTTAGTCGTGGTATTTTTTGATCAAGCATATTATTATACATTCCTATATCATGTGGCGATGGATGGTAATTTTTCAAAAAAATTTTATAATTTATTTTAACGTTTTAGTGATTATGGTTCACAAGCACTTTGTAGAAAATGAGGTATTTTATCAAAATATTTACTACTTTACTGAGAAAATATTCCAAATGCTTTTTGTATAGACAACATTGATAATAGATTTGTGTACGATGGTATAGAAAAAACATTTTTCTCTGCTTTACCATCGTTATTTTTTTGATTTTCATAAATTTACATAAATATATACATTCGATTTATATGATGTCATATTATATAAAAAATAAAACCATTTTTTCTCTCAAATATATTAAAAAAAAATATTATGCTAGACTGCTAGAACATAAATAATGTTTAAATCTACATTGAGTGTATAATAATTTGATTTTTAACTTTTAGGTATAATTACAATCTAAATAAAAAAACTAATCGACTTAAAACATTTTTTTTCCTATAAAAATAAATTTAAACATCTTCATAAATATATAAATTTAAAGATTTAGTAACTAAAATATATTATAAAATGACAGAATATTTTACTTTTTTTATTTATCTAAAAACGCTCAATTTTTATTTTTAACCTGGTAAACCTGGCCATAAAATAATTCAAATATTTTCCATTATATTTGATCTTGAGAATATATAGAAATATTCATAAATTACACGGTAGTAACCTATTTTATTTTATTCAAAAACTTGAAAATTATTCCTGGCAAATTTTCAACAATAAGTTTTTCTTTATGTCACTAAATATGTTTGGAATTTGATCCCTGTAGGAGTACTTAATATACTAGACGCTTATAATAATTCTCTTAAGACTACCATATTTGTATGGTATATAAAAGATAACACTTTGTTTTATTTAAGTATCACTACAGCACTGAGTATGTAAATAATATACTCTCTTCCATCGATTTTGAAATATAATATTAGTTTACCTATTACTTATACGAATAAAATATAAAAATAACAATATACCTGGCTTTTAGTTGAGAAAACAACCCTTTGCGATGGCTCTCCAGCACCATGACCATTAACAGCTTCCACGTAAACTTCGTATAATGTATTAGCATTCAAATGTTCCAAAATAAATGGAGAATGTACATTGGTTATGGAATCGTATTCATCATCAACCAGTCTATAAAACACATTATAATGTGTTACAGTATCTGCCAAGTCTTTTGGTGGTTCCCAATGGAATAAAGCAAAGTTAACGTCAACGTTAGAAACACGGAGACGTCTTGGAGCTGAAGGGACTATGCCATATCCTTGAAGTAGACAGCTAGTATAGTCATCCATAAACCGTAAACATCTGAAAAATAATATGCAAAATCGTATCTAGTTTTACTTATATCCTATCGGTTGTAATTTACTTGAAGTAACTGAAATCAATTTGTGTCAGATTTCCAGCGCATAAGTTCTGACATAACGGTGGTAAACCTCTCGCTCGGCAACACGGGGTGTGATCTATACCATTTGTGAGGCAACTGAATGTTTGAGAAGCCCAAGGAGCACATATCATTAAGTCGGTAACCTCGGCTACGTCAGAGCGCGATGGATCGCATAATTTATCTAAACACCTAGAAACAAATAAAACACCTTAGAATTTACAAGATGTAATAAAACTAAAAACAAATTTATTCTGGTGTTTTTATTGCAATATTAAGCTTTTTATATGTAATAAACGTAGATGCTGTACCATCAGTTTACAATGAATTTATTTATGTCAAGCTCAATGTATTTAAAATTGAATAAGTTATTGAAAATTCGTGTTCATATTTCACGTTATAATTATAAAAAAAAATCCACTACTATATTACGTCATATTATTGCTACTATTTGCAATAAATATACTTACGCTGAATGCGTTATGCCTTTTTTCATGCAACAAGATCGAATATCGGGTAATGGTGGTAATTTTGAATTATCTATATTCGTTCTACGTGATGTTTTTTGATCATTGTTCAATGTAAGAGAACGAATAGCTGTTGAAGGTAGACTAGAACCATGCTTATTTACAGCCACTACTGTTATTTCGTACATTGTAAATGGTATAAGCTTATCAATTTTGACTTCATATTCTGATCCAGGTACCTAATCAAAACATTAAAATATTAAAAGTCAATTAAACGTATCATAATAAATAAATATACGTGTCAGTCACTAAAAAAAATAAATATATAAAAAAATTAAATTATATACTAATAGGGTCATAGAAACATATAATAACGGTATCGAAAATAAATTGTAAATGAGTTTTGCAGTATTATTAGTAGTAATAATAGAAAGAAAAACAATTGAAGCAAAACTGATTTAATACACAGCTAGATACTGAATTAATTGTGTAGGTACCTACTTGATATTTCTCTGCAAAACATATTGACACAAAGTAGGTAGGTACTGGTTTATTTTTTTACTATTATTATTATTACTATACATATTTGACACCAATTCACCAATGATAGATCATAACATGCGAACAACTATTCTTAGTATACCTCTTTTAAAAGCGTACTTGTTTAAATTTCTTAACATTAATTTAACTACAAAAAAATGTAATATAAAAAAAGATCAAACATACTATTAAACCAATGCATTACTTGTTTCACTTGAAATGTATAAAAAAAAAAAACATTTTAGAATTTTTCTATATGAAAATCACAGAAAAAAAAACATTTTCAACGAAAATAATAATTTTGGAAGTATTAAAATTTCCAACAATCGAGTTTATATTATATAATATGTAATGTCAAACAAAGAACTTTTTATATTGTTTAATACACATTTTTCATTGGTGGGCGAATAAGTGAAAAAACTACCAAAGGTATGTTATATAATACCAGCCCCACACCTAAAATTGAAAGCTGTAGTTGCACTTACGGGATCAAAAAATTATTTTCAAGTTTAAAATATTTATGGTATTTTTAATTCTACTATTTAAATTTATTTATTGAAAACATACTTTCAAACCCTTAATTTAGTTACACTTTGAAAGGCTTTTAAGTAAATACTCAACATTTGGAAGAAAAATAAATTGAACAAATTCATAATAATTTATGTATCATTATTTATTACGTTATATCATCGTTAATACTGATATACACTTAAACGGTTTAAAAAAAAATAATAATAATTGATTTTAGAAATATTAATTAAGAAATAAATTGAACATAGGCTATTAAAATAGAAGGATTATGACAACTTTTTTCTTAGACAGGAACAACCGTGGCCACTATATAATGTTAAGATCACGCAAAGGACTTCGGCATTCGTGACGTTTTCGTATATCGCTCCTTAAACCTTGACGTCCCCAAAGTACGTTCAGAATAATTTAAAAATATCGA
This sequence comes from Aphis craccivora, assembly GCA_009835225.1. NCBI lineage: Eukaryota > Metazoa > Arthropoda > Insecta > Hemiptera > Aphididae > Aphis > Aphis craccivora. The sequence goes on along the minus strand of VUJU01000958.1, from coordinate 50,138 downwards.
TCCATTAGACTACATAGGCTACGTGAATACATTACCGTTCACGCATACGAACGTTACAGACTTGTTTTATTTATTAGTTATATTATTATTATTTATTTATTTTTTATGTTATTTGAAAGAAACAGGTTAGGGTGATATAATAGTCATAAAAGGTAAACTCTACACGCTCGCCATTAACTGTAGGTAGTCGCGTGGGTTGAAGCACTTACGAAGTTACCTAAAATTCCTAGAAAGTAAGAGAGAACAAGTAGAGAGTCACGAAGAGTAGGGTAACCAAAAAATAATTTATCTTTGGACCCTTTATATATACACATCAGAACCCTAGGGTATTACAACTACAGTACACGTTTTGAATTATGAAAACATATAAACATATACCGTTATTATACGTGAGTTGTAATACACAATTTTCTAAGAGAAATAAGTAAATTAATAATCAAAAATTGTACGGTATTTAACGTTTTTATGCACGCACGTAATTATACCGTAATAATATACATATTATAGTGTATTATACCTTGACTTGGATGCTGTGCGGAGTGACAATTGATTGGCTGTTGCCATCGTTGTCAGGGAACGTTTTCATGCCGTCAAATGACTTGAGCATGGTCACGTTGACCACGTATCCTTTAACTGATGCTGAATTAGCTGTCGGTTTGTCCCACGTCACGAAAACCATAGAGCTGCTGTTAACTTCTACTTGCACATCTTCGGGTTGACTCGGCAGGATCTCTAAAATGTACAGTACAGTAATATCTATGTAGTACAATATATTTTTCTTTTTGAATCATTGGATGCCTTGCATTATAATACGACATACACACAACACAAGTAAAGTATGTCGTCCGTTGTATATATATATATATATATTATATAATATATATTCTATGTCTTTCCGTTTGTAGCTTTTATGTCAATCAATAATGTTTACCTATCCCTTCTACGATGCATGCCAATGTCTGTTCAGTATACGGAGAACACGAGACCATAGTTTTTATATTATCCGTGATTGGGGTGTACTCCCCTTGGCAAACATCTTGGCATATGTCTGGAATACCTTCTTGTACACAACAAGGGACATGATTTCTACCGTCTAATACAAGAAAAAAAATAAAATAAAATAACAATAATAATAACAAAAACTGTCTACAGGATGTCTGAAAAACTGAATTAAAGAGAAACGAAAATAACAAATATTAAAATAAAAATAGTGAAAGAAATTCGATGTGCTAACCTGCCATGCACTTCACAATAGATTTAAAGTCTGGCTCGCAGTTTTCCGGATCCTGTCCAGTGGTGCCATCCAGTATGCTTTGTATGTTGCAAAATCCCAAACAACTTGAGCTTACGTTTCTCGCAATGCAGCAATCCGTGTAGTTGTGGTTTTTTATGTCAATCGGTTCTGATTCATCTTCTTTGCCGTAATATGCAGCAGTACCATTCTCAAATGGTGGTGGTTCCAGGTTGCCCGACAGAACTATTAAATTAATTTTTATTTTTTATGCGATTGTCATTGAATGTTATATTATTATCGTTCAGCTTACCAGAAAGAGAGTGGAACGACCTAACTACGGGATCGCTATTCACTTCACATGCGTATAACCCGGAATCGTTAAACCTGACGTTCTTGATTGACAATACCCATACGTCACCACCTGTACATTTATAAAGTTTACATAAAAATATATCGTGAATGTAAGAGTGTTGACGAAGGTTTTTCGGAAATATAAATGCATTCATACTTTTAGGGTTAAGAGCATAATTCTGAAAAATACATAGGTCAAGACCAGACAACATGAAATTCAAAAAAATTGTATAATTTTGTATTTCACTCTTTTTACATAATAGGTTGTGAATTTATGAATAATGACATCAAAAATATGCTTGAATCTACTCAAGAATACGTCAAATAATTTTGACAGAATCGTTTTAAATATTGTATTGGATAAAATATTGAATTCAAAAAGTCGTTTACCGTCAAATATAAGCGAATGATACGAGTAATACGATCTATGAAAAAGTTTATACACTTCTTACATTATGATTCCCATAAAAATAAATTTATGATTTATTTTTCTCATTTTTAATAAAATAGGCAAATATATTATATGTATATAAATAGAAAGCGATTTTAATTTATAATTCAACTCTATTCGTGCTACATTTAAAAACAAATATCATCAGATTGTTATACTTCGTGACATTATGAAATTACAGCGTACAAATCAATGTGCGATGTATAATATAATATTAACAATAACGAAAATAAATGTAGCTATATGTAAATTTAATAATATGAAAATATAATTAATCCAGTAAACATGAAATTCTTTAGCATCAAATATTTTTTACGATACGACTCTTATGGTACTTAATTCTCAATTATTTGTACATTGATAATTAGGGATATTTTTCAATTATCTAAAATTGAAATATATTTTTTCTATAGCAATGAATTGCAATCGAAACAATTTTACAAATGTGTTTAAAGTCTTAAATCATCATAAGTTAACAATTAAATCTACTTTTTGAAATACCAAGTTCGATTTTAATTTAAATAAAATAAAATACAATAGATAAAAGTAGAATATAAATCTATAAAAAAAATATGCTATAAATGAAACGCATTTGACTGAAATAATAACTTTTAATACTACCCGTTCATAACAAGATGTGGGCTATATTAACGATAAAAGATTCGTTCACACAAAAGTAATTGTATTATAAGGATGTCTAATCTTCTACCACGTTTTACAATTTTTCATCATAAATGTAATTATTTATTCATTGGTTAATATTAAAAGTTCAAGTTAAGAACATTAAGTTATTATCGAGAAACATTTTAGTGAAATTTCTTTACAATTCAAATACACTACACTGGCTAAATCACGATTGTACTTCGAATTTAAAGTCGTTTATTATTTATAAATTAATGATCAATTTACATTTGTTTTGCTGAAGACCTATCGAACAATTTACCAAAAACGATCTAGACATAATTCTTAATGGTTATTGTCTTGATAGTTTTGTATATTCTGAACTGTATATCGCCTCCCGCTTTTATCCATAAATGTGTATCACCCACCCTTTTCCCAACTACCCTACGTTCACACCCGTGAGAGTTTTCTCCAGGACCCTTATCTGCTACGGAAAGGCGAGCGTATTAATTATTCATAATCTAGGGATTTGCCTAAATGTGTATACCACGTTTAACAAATTACCAAAAGTTCTTATACAGAAATTGACGGGACTGTGAATTTCCTGCAGTGTAAATTTTGAATTTACTGCACCATTAACAACAAAGACATTTTAAACACCACGGGATACGTAATGAAACTTTATTGAGTTTATATTGCGTTAGCCGTTAGGGCCGAACAATGCTAATCCTCAACGTCAAGTCAGTGTTTATTGTGATAAAAACGTTTCTTTATTTTTGTTTGACTTTTTGAATCAAAACAATTAAAACAAACAACAAATATTTCCAAAAAATAATTAAACACGTGTTGTTTTATTGTAGTGGAAAGACTTATATAACTATACGGTAATATTTCTAAAGTTATTACGCAATCCAGCTAATTATTTTTTAATTTACAAGTTTAATTCAAATTATATTTATTTTTTTAAGTACTAAGCCCTTGTATTTTGCCATTTCACAAAATATACAATTAAAATTACCTTACAGGAATAATATAAATTTAAACTCAAGTATTTAATAAATGCAAATTGTTAAAATGTACCAAATTAAAATTATATTCACCTTGTATTCTGAACTAGTAACAGTATACTGAATACCTATACGAATGTTTTAACATCTTATAAATTAATTTCAAAGTTTTATATTTATTAAACACCAATAATACTATAAGTAAGTTATACCAACATAATTTTTTTTTTATAAATTGTTATATTAATTAAAATAATAAATATCGGTTCAATGAAATGTTCAATAGTTGTATAATATTATGGTACCCTAATATATACGCGAACAAGTTGTTTAAAAAAGTCACCTTTTTTGTTGTTGCCATAAATATTTTAATTTTAATTTTGTTGTAACGCTGATATTATAAGTTTTGGAAAAGGTCGCTACTCTAATTCACAGTCACATAAAAGCTTAATCAATCCAACCATAAGTGTAAATATACGTCTTAAATTAAAAGCATTTAGTATATTAAGAAGAATATAATACTTTTTTTTTATTAAATATTTACATAATATATATCCAATTGTATTCGTTTTTAAATTTAAATTAAAACGGTTCTAACTTTATTTAAAAAATAATTTTACATATGTATTAGTATAACCTAGGTAAATGTTTATAAATATATGACATATTAGACTGGTAATACTAATTACTGCTATTCACAAATTCTCTCCGTATAAAATATTCAATAGTGTTACAATTTGACCTGACGTAAATCAAAAGTTTTTCACTGGGAAGATAATTTACATTTTAAAGTATACGCAATTATACGTATGCAATTCATATTAAGCATTAGTATGTTCTTCTTGGGTTTCAAAGGGTAATTCGATAATTATTTAAGATTCCAAACATGAATTGTGAAAGTAATTTACCAAAACTTCACCAAACTGCCAACTGGCATACTTATTATATTAAAGGTTTATTTGTTGGTGGCAAACTTAAGACTTGATGCGATCAAAAATCTTCACGGACAGTGTAAAGTTTTTAGGGTTATAAAAAAAGTTTTTCGCAAGTATTTTTCTGCGGTAGAACTTTATTTCTCTTCGTTTTATTTTATCCTACTACTACCGTTTCAGAATAGAAATTCCCTATCAAAACATGATTAAATAACTCTTTGGAAAAAGAGTCTAATCGATTCAGTTAAGGTGTTTTTTTTAAATATACTCCTTCAAGGATACGTGATATGTACATTTTTTTCCGAAACCCACAAAAGTTTTTTGAATAAATAAGCAAATTTATCGATCTCTTGAGAGTGTGCAATTACCATCACGACCTTTCAAGTACCTATATATTTTAATCGATACAAATCTATAGGTTTAATATGGTACTAGCACAGGTTAGTTATTCAAACTATTAGGTATACTTATATTGTATTACCGTACAGTTTACGTAGGTCTGTACAAATTTGTTTGGTCAACAGTTACAGAAGGATTTATAAATAAGGTTTTGGTAATGTTTGAGGCTAAAGGGAATTGAACATACGAGTATTATGACCCATAAGGGTTCAAAAAAACTCTAAAAAATTCAAATGTTTATAACTTTTCTTTATCGTTTGAATAAATACCAAAAAAGAAGTACAAACTCAAAATTATTTAACATAAAATATCCTCTTACCTTTATCGTGTAAGACTTCGAACCTTCTGTCAGCGGTTATTCTAGATTCCGCTGCGGTTAACACCTTCAATCCTTGTCTATCTTTATTTTCAGTTTTCCACATTACAGTGTGGTCCCCTAAATTTCTTACAACGCATGTCATAAGAGCCGAGTCACCTTCTTTAGAGTGTATAGGTTTTGCAGTAGGTTCTTGCATGACCGGCAATTCGGCTGTATCCAACAATTGCACTAAAAACAATAAAAAGTATAACTTGAAGTTTTAATATGTAGGTCAATAATAAATTAAAAACAATCTTCATTTTAATTATTTACTCTTATTCTCTTATTTTACCATTGTAACCATCATCGGGGGGCTTGTGATTTCGTCAATACCGTGTGCAATCAGGTCAAAGTTCAAAAGCACCACACACATCAGAATATTACAACAGACAGTACATGACGCGTCCTTCAAGACATATGTCTACATGTAAAATCCAATCGCCCTAATTCGCGTATTATTGATTGGGTAAATGGAAAACAAAAGAGGAATCACTATGTATTAGCCAACCCATACATGGGTTGTTTCAATATAATATTCACATATTTGTTATCGAAAAGATACATCTTAAAGACCATTTACACTAAACAATGATCAAGTCCATAGAAAACAAAATCGTTCAACCAGTACGGTTTAAATCCATCTATCACTGTATAGTACATAGACTCATACAATTGAAAGTTAAGACATAATAATATATGAATCTTACTATAATAGAAACACAAAGATTAACAACGATGAAATTATTTTTGTGACGTGACTTTTTGGTTTAGAAAAATACGAGTTTTCATATATGCTATATTGCTATATACGATAATGAAAATATTGTAAAACTTAAATGTTCAAATAAAACAACTTTACGAGAGATTAATGATTTGTATTGCTTCCAAACAAATCTGCTTTAATTTTAAAAGGATAACAATATGGTGTTATAAACATTCGCCGCAGAAAAAAAAATAAAACAATATATTAGATAGAATTAGATTTATATTCCCGAAAACACGGCGAATTGTGTAAAACTTTTCCATCTATTTACCTAAACAATAAGCATGGAAAAATGTTTAAACTAAGTATAAACAATTTTGCTAGATATTTAAAGCAAAACACAAGTGTTTACTCTATAAAATACTACTGACAGAAACTGTGAACAGAACTATCCATAAGGCACCTGGGTCACACTACTCGTAAATCTTTATGTTTTGGCCACACTATGCTGTATCTTTTATATCAATAAATAACATTGTACAACAAAGCATCGGAGGAATAAAGCGAATAGGTATATTCGAAATGTATAGTATCATTCGCAGGTGTCGATGTACACAGATAAACTAGTATAGTAAACAAATCATGATTATACTTTAACACTCTTTGAAATACTATATTTTATAATTAACGATAAATCCACAATTAATTAAACGTAAAAATGAGGCTTAATACTCTAAATATACCTATCTATTTAAGTAAAACGTGTAAATGTAATATATTATTTGTACACAAAGGTAATAGGTACATATGTATTGTGTTACAATATTCATGAACCTTACTAAAATAATTATAATTTATAATAACTAAAATTATTATTATATTTATCAGAGATATATCAAGATATATCAAGAAATATTTAAAATTAAATCACTCATTTTTATGTTAGTAAAGCACTTTTCACTAGGTAACTCTAAACTTCATTTCATTTTTAATCATTACGATGACCTTTAGTTTTAACTATAAGATACTATGAGATAGAATATATTATTTTATCAAAAAAAACTACTTGAATCTAAAAAAACTCACGGAACAGTACTTGAAAGTTGAAACATGGTTCTTTCAAAAATTATTTTCACTATTAAAAGAGAAGAAATCCCTTCCACTTGTAATCCACTAAAGGTATACTTCAGAAATCGTTGTTCAAAAGTGTTGGGTTGGTGAAATTATTATACTGGGTACAAAATAATTTGTACGTTATTATAAAAACCAAATACTCCTTATTAAGTGACTGTCACTTCATGACTGAAACACTTTCAAACAACGTGCTTGAATAAGATGGAAAAAATTGAAATATAGTTGTATAATAATATATCCTCTTATATAGTTATTATAGTTACTATGAAAGACCCTAATCTTAATTAAAGTGAGTATGGATTTTTATCATATTGCCATAAAAACACGTTTAATATGCACGTATTAAAATAAATAATAACTATATGTTTACTCATCGATTATAGACAAAATACTAGTTGAATAGATAAATAGTTTCCAATTAATACATTTTTTATAGTTCTTTAAATCTAAATAGGAAGTTAATTTATTTATTTGTGCAGTTAACATAAAACATGAGAGAACAAATTTGAAAGGAAAATTATGTGTGTATATTTAATTTTAATTTAAATAATGCTTTATTTTATATACTTTAATTTAAATGCTATTACTTATTATAGTAGAGTAGAATTAATTAAGTCGAACATTTATTTGTAGGTCATTGTGATATTCCGAGCCCAAAGTCTGTTTTGAGTTTTAAAGACATAACATTATGTTATTGAAAATAGAACAATGCATTCTTGATGAGTGTAAATATGTTTGATTAATATAAATCTCATCACCGTAAAGAAAATTAGAAGAGAGATTCTAGAGAAATCGTTACTAACAAATAATGAATTATTCAAAATACGCACAAATTGTACAATAAAACGTAAAAGCGAAAAATAGTTTATCTTCACCAAAAAAAGTTTTAATCTTTTAACTTTTACTACGATATTTATTAAATAAGTACAGCTGGTAATAATATATTAACGTTAACAATTTTTCCATACATGTTTATATTATAAAAAAAATTGTAGAAATATTAATATAATATATTATTATTGTACCAAATTATATATTAAAAAAATATTGATTTTATCCCTTATTATTTTAAGGTATGAAACAATATAAACTGATGTTTTATTGAAGAATACATTTTGAATAGATATAGAGTTTTAAGCATACAATATCATTATAATATATTCTAGACTTAGATATAAGTAGGATTTTATATTATAATATACCTACTTATTTACTTTTTTTAAAAAGGTTTTTCAGTTTTACCAACTATACTCTTTAATTTATATTTTAAATACATAATTCTTTGATATTTAATTAGTAAAAATCACATTTCCGTGATTGATTAATATTTAGTTATTTAATTCGATATTTATTTTAAAACATTGAAAATGGTCCTAATTCTAAATAAACAAACTATAATTAATAACCTAATCTAATCTAACCTCCCATGGAAACACAACGGATCTCTCCCACGCAGACTACAAAAAATAATAAACAGACTTACAACGGGGCAAACCAACAAACACACAAGCACCTGGTGGCTGAACAAGATCAATCTCCCTGTAACTCATGCATCACACCAGATACAATCAAGCATATTTTTACCGAATCGCGAATGTTGAAAATACCAATGATTCCGAGATGAGTTCAATATCCCGTACAACCTCTATGAATGTCTTGCATTTATTTTAGAAACAATCATTTTGCTTACAAAATGTATACATCTATCAAAATTATACTATTTAATTTAAGTTATCACAATTATACTTACACCACTTTTTTTAAATAAGTATTGCCTGTATCTAAATTAACCTACAAACTTGAAAAACCCTGGCTATTGATACGTATTTATACGTATTTATTTAATAATAATGAAAAAAATATATAACTTACAACAAGTGTCGAGTTTATATAACATACAAATTAACTCGAATATAAGAAACATATATACATTATTATAGGTACGACCTAAGTTTAATGTTAAATTTACTGTTTAATTACCTATTGATAAATAATAATTCTAATCAGAAAAATGTACATTTTTTTATTACTGTTTTTAAATTCAAGCTGGTTTTTATTTCATATATAATTTTAGATTAAAGTAATGCATACGTCGGTTATTACCTGTATGATATTATGATTTATAGTCTATTGGTAAAATTTTATTAGGTACTTACCAGGTATGTTGGTATTTAATAAGTTTTTTGTTAAAAACATTTTGCAAGTATATATGTACATTAAAAATAAATACGATGCTATACAATAAAATTGTATGCACTATACATTTTTATTTTATTTTTACTTGAAATTGAACTATTTTAAATTTTAAATTTACAATTTTTATTGTGTAAATAATACTGTTTATGTTTTTACTGAATTTCTACCTAAAATTAGTAAAACTGAGAATTCCATTGAAATAGTAGAACTGAAAGAAAAGGTGGATGAGAATTACTCATTACTGGATGATAAAAAGAATACAGAAGAAAATAAAAACTGAAAAAATAAGAAAAATATATTATAATGGACAATCTATTTGAACTTAAAAAATATCAATTGATATATTTGTCCAACATCATTATTTACCTATAATTAATATACAAACTCTACCTGTATCATTATCCACATAGAAATTTTATCGAATAAAGGAATATTTAATTTTTTTAAATTATAATTTATTAAGGTTAACAACATCGTTTAAAGCCACCATTATGTTTAATTAATGTGGATTACTAAACGAAACAACAATAATGGGAAATAAAGTTTATCTAATCGCTAGTTGTCATTACACGGCTACATACAGGTAATAGTCAAAACGTATACAATGTTAATATAATGTAATAATATTGTGACCTCACAGATAAAAAAAAAACAAAAATGAAAATGAAAACCGCCGTTGGTGGTAATAGTGAAAATATCCACCTACGCTATACCTATTATGGCTATATCTTAGTAGGTATCAGGTGCTCATAAAAAATGTGCAACCACAAGTATTGGCCATCAGAATGATTTGTTCTTTGATTATCACTTATCTCTAATATGCTAAATATATATATATATATATATATATATAAGCATAACTCATTGCCCGTAACCGTGTCAACTCTAAAATCAATGGGACGTTGTTCCATTTAGCGGTTACGGTCTTCAACAGCCAGAACGGCACTGCGGCACAGTAATAAAACGAACGGCCTTCGGAATTAACGGACTAGTACATATTTTAGTGTCATTGGAAAAATAGTAAAAGAACATAAAAAAAAATGAAAATAACTATTCGTATAAATAACCCGACAGCGGTTGCTCTGAAGAAAAACACACTTTGACGTAAATTGACCGAATGAAGAGGCACACGTGCTACTAGACTCTTTGAAATAGTAAAACGCATACATTTTAGATTCCGAGTGATGTGAACAAGCTATTATTTTGTGATGCGTGCCTTGTTTACCTAAGTAGTGCACTTATTCAATTTTTTTGCCATAATATATGATATTGTGTTCAAATAATATATTTTCGTATTAATGATGTATAATAATAATACTTAAAAATAAAAATATTTCTACTAAATCAATCAAAAAAGAACAATCAATAGGTACATACCTAAAATATTATATTATAAACATAAATTTAATTGTATATGTCAATATTACATCGTTATAAATTACATAGGGTATAGTACTATTGAATTTAAAACGAACAAAGCAAATATCTTTTTGAGTATAATATGTTTTTGTTTTAATTAACTAATATTTCAAGTATAATTATTACGCTTGAGAGATTAAAATATAAACATAATAATAAAAATTGAGGCATAAATGCATTGTAACTTTTTCATATATATATATATTTATTTAATTATTATATATATTTTAATTTGTTACATGATTGAAACGTTTTTTGATATCATTTGTATATCTTGTATTTAAATGTTTTAGACAACTCTTTATAAACAATAAACTAGTATTTTAAAATAGTCTAGATAATTACTCTAAAATATATGTTTAAAAATAACACACGAAAAACTCAATGTTTTTTATGACAATACATTGCATTTACAAAACAATTAAAACAAAGTAATAATGTTGATATCCTCCGTAGATATTCATTATTCGTTAACTAGGTAATCTTCCTGTTATTATATTCACTGTGCAAGAAGTCAAGAGCACATTTGTTTTAAAATTTGAGGTCAGGAATTAGATATACTGTATTTAAGAATAATACAAACATATTATACAGTTTATAGGTAAATTGAAAATATAATTAAATTTTATTTGGAAAAATTATTTAAAAATATAATTCCTACCTATACTAACAATATAATTCAATAGGTACTCAACAAAGCTACATGAAAATCATATACAAATTACACAACGTGCATCACATTATACGTACAAAGAATAGCTTCAAACTTGAATGTTTATGTGTTACACTTAATGTTTTGGAAGCAAATTTACAATAAGTAGATAGCTAATAATTATTATTAAAGGTCCATATAAAATTATAAAATAAATCTCATTTACATTTGATGATAGATCATTATATTTTTTTCATAATTTATAAGTTAATTCGTTCTTCATTATAATATAAATTGCATATTATGTTTTTTTAAATTTAATTACTTACAGTTCGTACACGTGAAATCAATACTTACAATATATGTATGTATAACTAATCTATCAATGTTTGATAATAAGCAAATATTATTACATTTATTTTCATTATTATTGCAGCTTTATATTTAATTAAACAATACGAAAATACAATGGTTTATTTTACTTTTTTTAATTAATAAAGTTATGTAAAGTGTGCAGATATCACAATCATACATGGTTGCAAAAATGATATCATTCGATTTTCAGTATTTGCCTATAGAATATAATACAAAGGAATGGGCTTATGGAAATTAACATTTTCGGTTGTTATTAACGTTTGCGCTAATTTGTGACAAAAACACGTGCTCATTAAGAGTTCATTTTCGGTCTATAGACGGCGTTGGAGCAAAAAAACAAAAATGTAAATCGCAGCGATAATCGTGAACAACATTAACAATCGCTGAGGCTGCACATTAAAAACAACGTATAGTAAATGACAAAGAAAGTTGAAAAACGTATGTTTAAAAAGAAAAAAATTTATGCTAGACGCTATATAGTGACGTGCGGACCACTATCGTCGGACAATGAATTATACGTGTTATATATATGTGTATATACTCAGCGGACGTTTGATTTGCCATTAGTGCGTCCCATCTAATTACTATACAAGACATTAAGTTCGCATTAATCTGGCTCCAACGCTATACCCCCGCGGGACAGTGGTGAGACGCACTGAATCCCGCACAGACATTTTACGCCGAATTCAAAGGAAAAAAGCAAAAATCTAGTGGCGGCGCCCGCCCTTTTAAAAGGAATGGCAAGTATTAATTGTTCACCGTTTTTGGACCCACTCCCAGATCCTGCGAAAGAGGCATCATTGACCGCGTTAAAACTCCATAAATTTAAACCCTATCTCCCTTAACGGCCGTTAAACATTAAAATTAAAAACCATTTTACCACCTACAAGCGTGACACAGTACACTAAGCGGATCACCGTTTTGACGACTATTGTTCCGCCGGACTTAGACTTCCTACTTGTTATTGATTCAGATTTAAAACGCAAAGACGACAAACGCAGACGATCGGGTCAAAATGTCAAAGCGGACAAGTACGGAGTACCTAGTATACAAAATATCAAATGAAAACTTAACGGATAGAATGTCGCACGTCTTATCTTCGATAAAATAGAAGACGCAATATACGTTAACTTATTGATTTTGACTGTATGACTTTATAATAAGATACGATAAATGTCTTTAATGCGTTTCGAATAATTCAACTGGTGGCGCTTAATTAAACTACGTGACTCCCTATAAGAAATATTGATTCCCTTACCTAATATACGTATTTTAATCGTTCAACTTGTCGGATTAATATTGTACGTCAATATTAATATAGTTTTCTATCGAAGTTTCGTTGGTTTCAAGAATAATTAATAATTATTCGTTTTAAATTATTCAGTAATATTTCTCAAGTGCAAAGTATTATAATACCTATGTGGCTATGTCATTAGAGTCATTTTAAGTTATACGTTTTAAAATAGGCATGTGTAAATCAACAATGATTTAACATAGTGGTTATTGAATATTACCTTATAATATAATAATAATAATAATTAGTTAAATAAAAGTAGCGTTTTTTCAGAGATAAAAATACTATAATAAAACAATTTAATGGAAAAACATAATATTAAATTCCTTAATGGTACCATAAAAACAAAAATAATGACATAAACAAGAGCACTCACAAGTCGACAGTGTTTGAAGGCTAACAAATAATGATTGAAATTCAAATTGAATTTGGTATGTGCATTTAAAATGAAATATTTTAAACTGACACTGACAATAGTATAAATACATAAATTAATACTTTAATAGTTAAGCGATAATATAGTTTATTATTCATAAAATTACTTAACATATTTTGCGTATCTCGTAATAAATCAAATAAATTGAATTACGACTTTAGGTTGCTGTGAACAGATATCCCAACAGAATCTAATCCTAACGAAGAAAATATTAACAAGTTAATTATTTCAATCAGTGTTGAAAATTTAAATAAAAAAAAAGTAATTTATAATATAAGTTAAATTTTTAAGCCAAAAACTTATAAGTATTTAACAATCAAAGATATAAAGCGTACTAAAACTTAATATTTTGATATATTAATATACGTAACTTAAAACTATTATCAAACAATAGAATCAAATTCAAACACAAATAATTTTTTTAAAAGTGTCACTTCAATTTGTTCATGTCTGTTTATATATTTCTTAAATGAGTAACGTAATTGAAATAGATGTCTAAAATCAATTTGCGATTAATTATTAACCAATCAATAAAATAATTGTCTTATATATTATTTTAAATATATAAATTTATAGTTTTACCACCAATATACAAATGTGTGTTTCAATAAGAATCAATTTAAAAATAAAATAATAATAATTTTGTACTGATTATTAAATAATTTCTACTGTTTTAATAATATTACCTAATGAAGTACAAATTATTTTTCAATTGAAAATATTTAATATATTATTTATACATTTATTTGAATTTCTATAGTAGGTTCCTGGGTTAGGTTAAGTATGAATTGTATTTAAGAATAAATTATTTGATGTATTTATATAATATATACAAGTTTATAAGTATATCAAGTATTTAACGGTTAATACAAACATTTTCAAAAAAGTATAAAAATAAAAACCATTATTTCTTTATTAATGATGTCAGTAAGAAACTGAATTTTCATAATTAGTTAATAAATTAATAAATAATTATACTAAAAAGAATTTTTGATAAGGAAATTATGTTCTACAATAAATTATAGAAAATTATGAAAAATTATAAAACATTTTACAAAATATTTAATTAGAATTTTGGTTTACTGAACCTAAACGATAACCAATATCAAACTTATGAAAACTATTCTGTATCCGGTTTAATAATAACGATACTAAGAATTGTGCACGGTTTATAAATTTATAATACCATGATATAAGATAAACAGACTTAAAATTACTAATTTTTAAAAAAACAATAATTAATATTTACTTACGTGGCTACGTGTATTTAAATGTACATACCTTCGATTTTTTTTTCATCATAGACAAGTGATGTTAAATTTCAGAAATATGTCAACAATTTAATAATTTAAAAATGAAAAAACCTAACACAAATACTTTTTATACAGAATTTATTAATGCCATGAATATTAAAGCATATCTATAATAATGACATACACTGTATGGTTTGTATATTAAGGAAAAATAATGTTTCATACCCAAGTAATAAAACAGTTGATTCCAATAACCTTAACAGTTTCGCAAATACTTTAAATACTTGAGTGCAATACTAAATTAAACTTATAAAATACTCTCTATAGACTATGAAACCAAATTAAAATAACCAATAAATATTAACAGCTTCACAAGAAATAACAATTAAAAATTAACTTACCATTATGGATGACGTTAATTAAAAGAAGTACAACCGGACCAATGTGAATGTTGACAATCATGATGGCCCCAATCAGCTGATCCGGACTATGTACTTAGGTTTAACGCTAAAAACAAAAATCAAAAGAACAACACATTACGAACAATGTCATCAAATAACAATAAGTATTATTATACTACAATATGATTATATATTTGCGTATACGTATGTTTATGGATCAGTGTGTTACTACAGTGGTCGCAATGAATGCGTTTATGATTTTGTTGTGATATACTCACCTAATGTTCGATACGTGACTGGAAGTTGAGACTGGAATTAATGGTGGGGAAATAGTAAGTGAGAGACGTGACGAAACCAGAACCTAAGAGACGACTAACAAGATGTATGGTTTTAACATTTTTTTATTATATAGATATCTTGTAGAATCGTTTAGAAATCAGATTATAATAATGGACTATTAGATGAAAATAATAATAAAATAAAATTTTACACAGACACTGTTTTGTTGATATTTTTCGAAGGTCGGACAATTACTTGACTAATATGATAAGTATACTATGATGAATTATGTCATTACAAACATATATCTACATATTAATTAGACTTAGTCAAACTTTTTTAGCTTCATATTTTTATAGTAAACAAAATATATTATCTAATTAATGTTTACTTAATAAAAAAAAAAATAAATAACAAATATATTCCATATTTTCGACAAAATCGCTCAATAATATTCTATTATTTTTTAGCCTGTAGCAATAAAATAATATTCTTTTACCTTATATATTTTAATATTCATAAATTTTTAACTCTATTCTAACAATTCTTTGTTCTACTCGTAAATAAGAAAATAATATACAATATATCATATACACTATACAATATACATATTAAATGACCTAGTTAGATACTACTTAAAAATATATATTTTATATTTAAATAAAAATAAAAAATATGAATTTATCTATCGAATATTATGATAATTACATTCATTTTTAATAGATTAACATTAATTAATAATTTTTCATTCATAAAAATAAAATAGTTTATAAATTATAATATTGACTCATGAATAAACTGAAAAGGTAGTACCTACCTAAATACCAAATAATTAGTACATATTATATTATATTATAATATATCCGAATACGCCACATTATATAATATAATAAAATAGAATATCAAAATCGTATGTGAATGTGTGTGTGTGTGTGTGTGTGTGTGTGTGTGTATTTTATGTAAGCAACACTAATAATATATATTATCGATAAAAATAGTTGAAAAAAATAATAAATACTTACAAAATAATATGTGAGATATTGTATATTATTAGTAGTTAAAAATTATTTATATTTTTATACAACACTATTTTGAAAATAGACAAGACATAAAATCTTTGTGTATCATATAAAATATTGAACACAATGAATAATAATGTATACTAGACACAAATTGCAATAGTCAAAACTAAAAGGTATTTAGTTTAATAAAAGTGCGTATTAGTATGAAAATGATTCTAATTTTGATTGGTTTATAGTACGAATCCTACCTATTTATACCTTATAAATGAGAAAACAATTAAACAATATTATAGCTGTATATCCAGTATAGTCATTATTAGCGATAAAATTTATTTGAGTAACACCTTAATTGGCTAAACGAATCGTAATAATTTGTTGAACAATCAGGGTGGAGGTCGAGCGTTGAAGGGTTTTTGATATTCCCTTCCAAAATGATTGAGTTATGGTCAAATCTGTGCATGTACCTATTATTATAGTACCCCATTGCAGTGGTGATAACGGTCGTTGGCAGATCTCATGAATATTATTGAAACGTGAAATGTTGTGTATGTCCAATAATTTGTTAGTAATAGGTATACTTGACTCTTCTCGCATTATAATTAATAGTCATAAGTGAATAGCGATGACAGGCTGTGAAACATTGACGGATCTATAGTTTATAATGCTATTAGCTATGAATTTATTAAGTACTAAAATATTTATAAATTATCACTATTCACCACCACTGACAGGTGTCTAGAAATGGAAAGCAAATATGTATTTATAGCCAATATTATTCTGCTCTCAAAGACTAAATTAATGAGAAAATTGGTTTTCGTCATTCTCGACCATGTACGCCCGTACAATTAACTAATAACAAATAAAAGGGGATGTGTTATAAATAAAATTTACCGATAAATTCTCTTAACCCAACGGCCCAAGAAAAAATGTTGAATAATAAAAATAAGGAAAAGAAATCCTTGATAAAATAATTTCTTGTGGTTTATTTTGAGGGGTGCAGTAAATTATTTATGGGCCGAACAATCGATTCGACAGGCAGTAAGTCCTTGGGGTTATAATTTAAAAAACATTAAAAAGAATCAATGTATACATATTTAGTTCTTCGTTACACGCGCAGTCAGAAATGAAAATATATCGTAATTGTTAGATATAGAAGTATTACGAAATTGTAATATTAAGTTAGCTAGATCAAATCGATTCGTCATAATTTGCCAATTCAGCCGCGTTTGGGTTTTAATACAATTATGCTAATCAATCACGAGTAGCTGTTATATTTACTGGTCAATATATTTTTTTTCATCCAGGTGTAATGAACCAAATACTATAATGGAATTTAGTGTGAAAAACAGTATAACCTAGGACCACTGAATGAGTTATACAGAACAATATTTTTGCGACATTCGTTTAGACATTTATTAACAAAATATATACACAAATTGGTAAATAACAACAACAATTGTCAATATTATTTGAACCTTAAACCAAACATGATATATTATTATGGTTTATGATAGATATATCAAGTTTGCTGAAGACGTCAAGATTATTTGTTTGTCTTTAATTTTCTTATGAAGTAATTTTTTTTTTAAAAATGGTCAGCGCAATTTATTTCAACATCACAGAGTAGGTTTTTTACTCACTTTGTTTTATAAGGATACAGTAAATTAATATGAATATAATTGTTTGAATTATATTAAAAAAGATAGTTACATAATTTGAAAATTAATTTTAAATATTTTTTTTGACTAAAAATTGTTTAGCATTTTGCTTAACTATTTGTTTACTGTTATCCGAAATTAAAAAAATAAAAATACTATATTATACATTAAAAATAATACTGTCTATAAAAAATATATTATTGATTGGTTTAAAAATAAATAAATCTTTCTAAACGTACTTTTAAATTTTTAAAATAGTTCAATTTTGGAATTTCAATATACACATACGTATGATACATACATTAGGTAAAAATATTAAAATAATTTAGTAGAAGATTTGTGAAATTTATAAATACACAAACTACAAACACGTATGTATTTATTATACATTTTGTTTAACTAAGTTATATTAACTTTACTATTAAGCATATATTTCTATAAACATTTTAGAGTTAACGAATTAAAACAGCAATACTCGTTTTATATTTAAATATTACTATAATTTATAAATACTATTAATTAATTCAGTTTTTGTTTTATTTTCCAAATTTTAATGATTGAGAAAACAAAATATAAAATTATTTTACAAAATAACTAATTCTCTGTAGAGTAATAACAAAATAATCGTATTTCGTATGAAGAATTCGGTCAAAAATTAAATATAGTTATGATACTCAAACATTTAAGTGGATTTATATTATATGCTATAATAGGTATAGTGGTGTAAAAGATAATGATTAAAAATATAAATAAAAACAAGTTTAAAACTACTTCAATATACAGTTATCATACTTGAAACAAACTTTTGGATTTTCATTAAAAAATGTTTTCTATATGTATTTGAGTTCATTCAGTAGATACAAAGAGGGTAGTATAATATGGGAGATTACTCTACCTAATATATTAATCAGGTAAAGAAACTAAAGTTTTTATTAAAACAAATACAATAATATTTTACTCAAAAATACAAAAAATTGTTTTAAATTATTAGTAAACGGGTAGGTATTAAATTTAAATGATTACTTATTGCAGTGTAATTAATAGCTTTGTTGTTTTTATTGGCTAGTATTCTATATCAAGATTATTCAAATTATTTTATTATTTAAAAACGATTAGCCACCTATAAATAAAAGAAGCTAGAAATTGTAAAGATAACGGGTGTTTGATACTTTCCACGCTTCACTCACCTTATAGTTATAAACCTTAAAATAGAAAACGTATTTATATAGCAAAGCTACGCGAATTTTGAGCTCACGCTAATATTAAAGAGTTTATAACATATATTTTGTAAAGAATCAATGAGTATAAGATTGAAATTTTATTTTGATGTGTACATTTAGTGTACCTATTATAGTCTATGCTACTCGACTTGATAAAATGATGACGGTTTCCTTTTAGATACTTTATTATTATTAATTGACTATAATATGCATATTATTTATTTCGCATCAATGACAGAGACAAAACAATTATTTTGGTGAGAGAGGCCGGGAACGCTGATTGTAAATATAAATTATTTAAGATTTTTGCTGTAACCTTTGTAGAAATTACAATTTTAATACATAAATACATGTAATTTAATAAGTTTTATACACACTTAGGACACTGAAATCATTTTTAAATTTTCCTGTATATTTTCCTTGAATAGCTTTAGCCCTCTTACTTCCCCCTTCACATGGCAAAGTCAAAAAACTAATAATTCATGAATACGAGTATTTTATATTTAATAGTAATTTAAATAAAAATAAAAAATAAAATGACTTGCTTTAATAAATCTTAAAAATGCAACTATATATGGATTCCTCACATTCCTCTTGGTTTCATCGTTAGTATCAATGGTTGTCTTCACCGATAACTATTTTTCTTGTTATTTTGGAAAAATGTATAACTGCATGAAAGTAAAAATTTAGATAAGTTAACCAATATAAATATCATAGTTTTTTTTTTTTTTTTAAATAAATAAATAAAATTAATATAAAATAAGTCAAATAATTCAATTTCATCGATACATCACCAATTTGAATATTTTAAATTTTAAATTAAATCATACGGAACTAAAATCTATTGACAACGTGTTTAATCATAAGACACCATATATTTATAGTTTAATATAAAACCTTAACGAATTATATTATGTACCTTGAAATTTTATAATTTATAAACACCAACTCTCTGTTCGGCATAATTCATATAAATAAAAGAAATTGTGTAATTATATCAAAAGTGCATTGTTTAAGCTAAAATCGAAATATAAATGAAATCATAATCATTTCACAAATAACTTCATATTTAAGGTAATTGTTTGTTATTGATTAAATCTTAACCTGCTAATTATACATTTTAATACCATGCTTGAACAATAATACTTTAATCTTTAGAATTATTTTTAAAGAAACCAACGATACAATTTGTATATTAGATATAAAGATTATTCCAATTGTTTTAGATAAGTACGAGTTCAGCTGAAATCAGTACTCACTATTAAATCAATAAATAATGGACAACTTAAAATAAAGAAAGTTCAAATTTAAACATTAAAATCAAATTCAGTATCTAATAATCAAATTATAATAGTTAACTCGATTAGTTTATTCATCCGAGTTGTTCGAAACATAATATTTATTCTAAATCTTATAATTAATAATTTCCTCGTGCAACAAAACATCTTTATATATAAAAATATAAACCCATTTTCATATAAAAGTTGTAATGCTTTTAAAATAAGTTTAAATTGAAAAATAATATGATATTACACGAACCATCATCCGTGAGTTATAAACACAATAAACATGCTATATATCAACTCTTGTAATCTTAATCTCAGCATAAACTTTAATTACAAAATGTCATATGAACCTTTAAAAAAAAAAATAGAAAACTAAATTTAAAATTTTAACAGTAAATACGTATCTCTAGAACTCTATATAATTAAGATATAGTTGATAGTAATAATGTACTTAACAATAGGAATATTGATCAATTGTTGACCAGTGAACTAAATTTTTGTGCAATATTCCATATTTAAAGTTATTTACATTATACTATTATTGTAACGCTAACAAAAAATTATCTAATTGAAATATCATAAACAGATAATATGTAGTAATAAAAAGTAATAAAAATTAAATGTAAAACCTATAATTTTATCTAAAAAAAATTAAATCTTATATTAGTTGAATAATTATTTAAATAAATTATTCTAATTTCCATTTAAGATAACAACATCAATAAAATAATTATTATGTATTTATTGGAATAACTGTCAAATGTATTTAGTATACCGTGGATACAATATTTATTTTTTGGCATAGAAGACTAGAAAACTCAATTTTACAAATAAATTATAAACGTATTAATACATCATTAATATTTTAATCACAACTATTGTTTAAAAAAATATAGTAGCATAATTGTCAAAAATAAAATAATTAATTTAGTTATGTAAAAGAACTTTAAATTAAATTACTTATTATAGTAGCATTTAAAAATAAAAATGTTTGTGTGTATAATAATTATTATTAATATTAATAATTACTTATTTATACGTATACCTATGTCCTATATATGGAAGAAAATCATATTATAAATTTAATACTAGCAATCTTTTTCTTCATTTAAAGACATTTTAGATAATATTACCTTCAACCACTCATTTTTAAGTCCATTAAAATATATTCAATAATCAATTTTTATCTTTTAAAATATTTCTGTAAATAATATTATTAAATGTCATTATTTAATTGATCATAAATTCTTTATAATATTTAGGAGTATCATAATAGTAATAGTTAATAATATAGTAATTATATTATAATATTGTTATTTTATACAGTGATACATTTTTTTCGTAATAAATATTTATTATTCTCAGTTGAGTCTATTTTGTTTTTCTAGACGATCTATTTTATTTAAAAATAAATAAAATAAAACACCAAGAACGATTTTGGTAAATCATGGCCAAATATTAATATTATATGACGAAAAAATACACTTTAAAATTATAATAATTATATTACAATATTATATCATATTATAACATACATCTCATTAAAATATTACCATATAATACTTATTTGATTTTACTATTTAATAACATATAAGTATCTCAAATAAATTTGTATAAATAAATAAAAATGTTTTAATCCTTAATTAATATTGTTTAATAAATATTATTGTAGTACTACCTACCTATAAGTTAAAATAATAGTTACACAATATATAAGTGCTCAAATAAAGTGAATTTAACTCCATCTGCTTAAAAAATGTATATTCCTAAAAATATATAAGATAAAAAACAGTAAAACATTTTGATCAAAATCTATTTTGCAATTTTCTATTGGTAAAATGTAGATTAGTTAATGATAATATTATAAATAAATAAATAAATTTTTAATTTACATAAATACGCAATCACGATAATTTCTTAAAACCCCAAAATTATTTGTGGATAAATACATAATATTGGAAAGTTATTCAAACGAGAAGGTTTTTTAGAGTATAATGAGCAAAGACAGAGAATCTTGTGTTACGATTAAAGTTAAACCAAAAGACGCCTCTATGACGTATTTTAACCGGATGCATTTCTGCTTTTAAACTTCCGACTAAAGGATAAAAGCGAATACGCGTGACTTTTAATGTTAATCACACAAAACAACATGCGAACTCCAACAAGACATACAACAGTGATATAACTATAGAAACCAAAAGTTATTTATAAAAGTAATTTTTAATGATATTAAGTTACAATACGTGAGTTAAACAAATTTAAGTAAGACAACTCTTAATTTTTTTTAAATAATATAATATTATTTAATCATTTTAGATTTTATGTAACCATCAGATAATTCCTCACGAATTCAAATCTTTAAGCAAATATAATAATGAAAAAGTTAACTTATACATTTTATTATACAACATAAAATAATATTAAACAATCATTAAATCTAACTGGACCTATTTTAAATTCAGAACTTAGTGAAATAATAACTTATTTTATAAAGTTGTGTTTCGTTTTTATATTTATTTGTGAACATACTGAACACGTTTTAAATTTAAAACTCCCCAAAAGATTCAAATAATCTCATAAATTCATAACTGAAATTTTCAATTAGTTTAAATATTAAATTGTGGACAAGATAAGTCTAAAAAATTTGTTTTCGTTTAGAATATTTGAATATATTTTATTGTATAGAAGATGATTATGTACAAGTGTACAACCATTTGAATACAATTTTTACTTAAATCAGTTATGAGTGTTATGACCAAGTAATCCGAGTAGTAGGTTTATTATTGGAATTGACTTTCTTATTTGAAAAATAATATTATCTACACAATTAACATCGTGTATAGTATTTGCATTCATTTTATATATAGTTCAAGTTGAAACTGTTTATAGAAATTTAATAATAGACTTAATTGAAACGTTTTCTTTGTAAGTCTATTTTTAATAATTATTTAATATTTGAACAAGATGGAAAATAGTTTTTATTTCACAAATAATAATAATTAATAACTTCTTATTTAATTTAGTACATTTTATAATTTTTGGTTTATTTGACATTTTAATAATATATTAAACTTAATAAATTTTTCATCGATTTCAAAAATCTTAAATCAGAAGTTCTTATGAGCAATTTCAATTTAAAAATGATATAAAACCTTTCTTAATTTCACGAACGTAATAATTTATTATTTTTTTAAATGCATAATTGTTATAGCAAAATACAAAACTAAGTGAGGCGAGATGAGTACATAAAACTCACTCCCTGTATTCTGTCTATAGTGTTTGTATATACTTATTTTTTTTTCTTTTAATCTGTTGACTTAGAGTTTATACTATATAACAGTATAACGTCTACAACTTTACATAATTAAATCATTTAATTTTGCTTTATTAAAAAATAATTAATTATAAAATCTGCATTAATTACTTTTAATGGAATATAATAGTAATAAATCATAGTAATGATTTTATGCTTTTAAAATGAAATTATTATTAAATATTATGTACTAGCTTACTTATTGTATAGTACATAAAATATAAATACATACAAATAACTATTACATAAAAATTAAAGCAAAATTCAGATTAATTTCAGCTATAAACAATCTATACGATAACGATAACGATAACGATTTATTTTCAAACGAACTTAAATATTTGTTATAATTCAAAAAGTGTAAGTAGATACTTGAAAATTTCACCAATTATTTAGATTGTCATTTTCTTTCCATGATTTAATTTTCAAAATATTTTGATTCTATTTATAGACAACTGAAATTTTCAATTTTTCTGAGAATTGTTTTTTGAAGTTTCGATAAAGCTTTTTTGGCCGAATCAAAATACTTAACAATTTAATACAAAGCTCATCATTAGTTATTCTTATAGTGATTAAAAAGTTATAACAATAAATAGGCACAATTTTATTAGCATTTGAAGTTCAAATATTGACAAAAATTCGTAAAAATCAGGAATTATTATTATTAAATAATTTTGTAGGTATCATTCATAAAATCGTCCATAAGTTTAGCTTACAATAATTTTATTATAAAAGAACTTAAATTTTGGTATATTCAGGCTATTAAAACATAAACCACCTTTCTCACCAATCACTGGAAATTATACCTATCGTATGGCTGACAAATCATCTTCGTTCAGAATCGTTTTTCGTAAATAATGATACCCTATCATTGGATTCAAATTTAACACTATAACATATAATAGTGATCCACACGGTATCTAATGTACAGCAGAACGGTACCGACTTGCCCGCTTTTTTATATTAGTTATTGGGTATAGGATTGTACTAATATTTTTAAAATACCATTGTTAATGTGATTGTTAATGTGTATAGTAAATAATAATATGCATAATGATGAAGAGTATCTATTATATTCATGTTCTATTAATACAATTGTCTGAATTAAAATAAAAACCAAAATAATAATCAATTTTACAAAAATTCTAATTAATATGGATTTATGCTTAATTTTTTTTTAATTTCAGAAAGAACATTCTATGAGAAGTCTTGTATTAATTACCGAGCTTTTTAAAAGAACGTAAAATCTATTAACAATATTATCTATAAGTAATAACCTAAAAATCTTCAAATGTTTTAAAAATTTAAAAACAAATTTTTCTTTTCATTTTCCTTTAAACTAAGATAATTATGATGAATTTTTAATTTTATGTTTACCGACTAGATTCAATTTTCTACTGAAAACCACTCTCAAAGTTGAAGATATTTATCACCCCAACGGTAATAAATATACTAAAAAAAAAAAAATAAATAAATAAATTATAAGTTTTTCAGAAAAAATATGTTCAAAAGTTATTTATGAAATTATTAAAATAAAAAAATTTTACTCGGTGTTAAAAACCTAAATGATAATATTTTTTCATTGAAAAAAATTTATTGTTGATAACTATTTTTTTATATAGATATATTTTTAAGATTTGGGTTGATTTTTTTTTCTATCAATTTATAAGTTACTCCTTTCTATTAAAACTAATGTAATTTATCCACTAAAACAATCACTTTTTGATCCTCATTGTATAAAAAAATTGTCAATACTGTTCTATTAATCATAAAAGTTAAAAGAAAAAAGGATAGTATTATTCTATACTTCTATTTTTTCTATCATTGTAGTTTAAATATTCAATATTATGTCTTTTTCAGTTTTAAATGAATATGTGATTATGTATACAGGGTGATTTTTTTATCGTTGAACACTTCGCATACAAAGTGTTCAACGATAAGAAAATCATCTAGTATATAGGTATTCATAATATGTTAATATAATTTTTAACCAATATCGATTAAACAATTCACAAATTTTAAATTTTAAAATTAATAAATATACTACTTTAGTAAGCTATTTGTATGTGAATAATACTAAGAACTTTGAGCTAGTAGAAAAAGTATGTATAGTTTTTAGCAACACAATTATTCTATGCATATAAAATATTACTTATATGCTATTTTGTAAACATTTTTCATATTTTTAATAATATAATTATAAAATCACTAGGTATACATTTTGTAAATATTAAAGCTATACGCGTTAAAAAAAAAACACTTAAATATAAGTCAGATTGATGCCAAAATAAATTTAATTAAAATTTTAAATTAAAATAGAATGTTTTTTATTTAGTTTATATTTGCTTTGTTTCAAATATAGGATTAATGGAGATATTATAAAATTATGAACTAATATATACAGAGTGATTCACTAAGCATGCGTGCTCATCCCACTTGTATCCTTCAGAGTATTCTTAACCACTATATTATTTTCGAGTATACTTGAAGATCATACTTTTATTTTCAGAAGTAACCTATGGTGATACAAACTTCTTTTTTAAAATACCAACTACAGTAAATTTTTAATCGATTGATTTTTTTTTTTTTTTTGAAAACTTAATTACGTACTCTAATCAAAATTCAATTTAATTTATACTACTATCGAAGTTATTCTATCTTTAAATCTCTATGAACTAAATAAAAAAAAAAATGTCGCTATATTTATTTATACCTAACATAGAAATAACTTAATAACTTTTAACTTTATCAAAGTTTATTTATCATACATTAACATAGTAAACATTAATAAACTGATAACTACTCAATAGATTTTACTTGTACTTTCGGTTTCAACACACCAATATTTTTATAAAAATTATAACCAATTTCTATTTATCTATTATCCTGGTGTTAGTTTTGAAATCGAAAGTAGTACTATTACAGACTACAGTTATATTATAGTATTAATCTTAGTAAGAAGTATTGCTGGACTTTATGATTAGGTAGAAGTATGACACCAGTAATATACCACGGAATACTACCGTGAGCTTAAATAATAGAATTCGATGAACCATTTCCGTGACATCATGTACACTTCATAACTTGGAAAATCAATATGGTTACAATAAGAATAACCTTACATTTTTTCTATAAAAACTTTTTTCCTATAAATTAATAATTATACTCTGATTATAAAAACGTTATCATTATATACCTTTTTATAGTTACTTATTGATTTTTTAAATTATTTGTTTAGATATTATATAATTTATATATATTAGAAAAAAAAAAATAGTAAAATTAGTTTTATTAACCAGACGCTGCTAACAGTCAAACTCGATACAGACATGATTAACTTCCGAAGATAAGAAGAGCTCTCTACAGTTTATACTATAACTGTTCACATAATCTATGAGATTTTTCGCCCAACAAAAAATTGTGATTTATGAACCAAACTTTTGAAAACTCATCTGGAGATTTTTTTCACTAAAGAAGTTTTAATGATTATTTTTTTTCAGTTCTTTGTAAAATCTCAAAATTCTAGCTATAAGTCAATTTAAACTGTTCCATCATAATTGTGTAAATATATTTTAGCCTCACTTAACAATAATCTTTTGATTATAATTTATAATCATTTTTAGTTATTTGTAAAATATACATAACTTACATTTATTTATGGCATAGATCCTTGGTCCAGCAGCTTACAACGAAATTCCTGAAAAATACAATAATAGAATAAAATATTTCATTTCATTTCATAAATTGTGTACCTAGTCTGTTTTTCATTCACAACTTTTTAATTATTCACTGTACGTGGATATATAATATAAGGATATTTGTCTTCCATACCATTCATCTCTAGGTTTATAAAGAGCTTAAACAATTTAAAGACGAGATATAATATGGAAGTATAAACACCGACCTATCATAATCTCTTGAATATATAATTAAATAATATTTTAACTGGACTGTAAGTTTAACACGGTTATCATAATATATAATTTCAATTGTCTACTTTAAAGTATAAATACAATAATGTTCAATAATATCCTATATAGCTATTATTTATTTAATTCGTTACAATTTCGCGAAGATGTCATGCGAGACGTGCGCACGACGGAATTATTGTTGTTGACATAATTTTACTCATTTATGGTTATAGTTTGACGGGGGAAATCAAAAGCATAACTATTCGCTATAGGACATTGTACAACAATACAAATCTGCATGTCACATATATTATGTATTATTTTTACGTACGCCAACTATTGTGTAAATCCTACATGTGTTTATAATACTCGTAGACTGCAATAATAATTGGTACCGCGGACATGATTCGGTTATGATGAAACTCGATTCCTATAATAATAATGTATCCATAGAAGAAAAAAAAATAATGGGCATGCAAATACGAGTAACGCGATATAGTGGGCATGCAAATACGAATAACTGCGCTATACGGAGGGAACGCAAATACGAATAACGTATAATAATATGATGGTGGGTTACATGAGGATAATAACTCCAATTTGACTGGAAAAATGTTATAATACCCATGCAATTAGCGAAGAGGTGGTTCGAAGAGTTTCGCATTCGGGTTAACGAACTGCATAATATACTGGTATGATATGTTGTCTCGGCAAGTTGATATGGATACGACCTTGAGTACAATAGTAAAATGTATTCGGCAGCAGCGCCACACCAATGGTAATGACGACGACGACGGGTTAAAAATCAAAGTCATTTATCAACCGATCATTTTTCACTAATGCTTCTATACCGTGGTAGGAACAACGAAACGCGCATGTCAATCATAATATTTTTGGGGATATCTAATATCCTTGTGTTTGAAAACGCACATTATTCTAAATGACTACCACGAGAGTGTAATTATTGTTGATACTAAAACACGGCTAAACAATAACTATAGTGCTTAATAATGTTTCACTTACCCAAAGCTGCAAAGAATAGTGCGACTCACATACTTTAACCATAAAACTCTACATTTTTAAAATTCAAACTGCGCGCAAAAAAAAAAATAACTATTTATGTATATATAGTAGTATCAAAATAATTACTATTTTATTTTATATAACAATCACTTTTAGTATTTTAAATAGCTCTAAAGCTATTTTTAAATATATTTTGCAAACGTAAATAATATTTTTACTTATAACATAATTCTTTACAGAATAATGTAATTTATCTGTAAACTTAACATTTCTCAATAATTTGTCGTTATAATATATTGTTAAAATCTATTGCATAATATATATAGATATGTGTATGTATTATTACGGAAGTATATAATTTATTAAACATACCAAATTAAAAATTTATTGAAAAATAGAGCTTTATTTTATGATCAACTTGTGTGCTAATTATAATAATTTATTTAGTTCCGTATAATACATATAATTATAATACAATTTAATAACACTATGATTTAAAGAGATTATTAGTAAATATTAAAAATACGATAATTTTTTTAAAGGTAAGAATAAATGGATGAATAACTTAAAATATAGTACAACGTAAACGCATAATAATGTTATGTTAGAAAAATATGATCAACTAAATGTGTTTGCAAACGTAAACCCATTGCATAACGTACTCGAACAATGTTCATATTATATTGTCAGTAAAAATAATGTTAGTTTCTTGTTATTGTAAATATACTACTGCTGTGTACAAGAATAGCGGATGTAGCCAATAAATTCCATCAGAAGGAACAGAGAATATGACATATAGCCAACAACTAAATCGCATAAAAGTAATCACTCTGGGGATCTTAATTTAATCTTTGTTGCTGTTAATTGAAGCGTAGCAAAGGGGAGAAATGTACGATTACTATATTAGACCAAGAGTATAATTGTTATCCTTTGTAAGTAATAAATAAAAACATTGAAAACAAGAATTCAGAATAATACTATTTTTTTTTCAGCTATATATTTATTTTTTGTAGATACTAAAACTGATAATAACTATCCATTACTATAAAGAAAAATATTATAAATACACAAAAAAAGTCTCAAATTATAAAAAATTATTAAATAGTGTATTATTCATATATATATTTAATGCAGTTTCAGATAATAAATATTTTTCATAGGCCAAAAATTTTTAATTGAGTTCTTATATGTTTGTAGTAAAACATATTATATATTATAAAAAAAAATAACACAAAAATAAATAATTGTTTTCTTTATATTTAGCTTTTTTTTTAGCGTAATTATTATATTGTTAATTTTTAAATGTAAATCAATACCTACTTATTTTTATAAATTTATTAGTATTATATTAAACTTAAATATTATTTTGGCATAAATAACATATATGTATTTGAGTTGTAGTTAGTTGTAGGTGATTGAAACAATTGAAACTATTCACTATATTATATAACTAACCACCATTAGTTTTATTTATTTCAAACTGGTATTCAACAATGAAACATAAAAATTACCATAAAATAAATTTATATAGATTGCAGATAAGCACCTATGGTCTCTGGTAAAAATATATAAAAATTAAATTAATTTAAAAAATAAATAAATGCTCATGTACAATATCCATGGCCTACATGTTAATGTGAAGTTTGGATTTTAATATAATAATTATAAAATATATGATCATAAACATTGAACATACTATTGTCTATTATGATATACTGTAGATATCTACACGGGTATCTATATTTGTGTATAATATTAAGACAAAGAACTGCCCACACTATTAGTGTAATCGTTAGATCAAATAATATAATGTGTGGGCAAAAAATACACATGAATTATATTAAAAAAACATATAGACATTATATTATTCACTATTTGTAAACACAATTATAATCTCTAGATATAAAGAAAATAATTCATTATTGTTATAAAGATTTATAATTTTTGTAACTCCATTATAATATTAAATTAATTAAATTAATATTATAATTGAAAATAAATAACACATTTAACTCTTAATATTTTTTAAAAAGTATATTAAAATATTAAATACAGTTTAATATTAGTAAAAAATGTATTTTTTATTAAAATTAATTTTCAATAAATATTTTTTGTTTTACCTACCTACTTTTTTTATTTATTTAAAATATGACAAGTCACAATTTGTATAATAGGTAAGTAAATTGATGGAGGCAAATAATCAAAAGACGTGAGTGGGGAAGTCACCAAGTGACGGCTCCCCAGCTACCAAGTTTTATATTATTGTTTTATTTGCTACCTACTACCTACGTGACAATTTATTGAACATTTTCAAAAAATCTATTTTATTGTATCATAGCTAATATTATTTTAAATTTATTGATTGTTTAAAACTTACCGCAGTCGTCTTACATGCCACCTACCAGTAAATTATATTACTTCTAACAAGGCAAAAATCTGTCTTTGTTTTTTCAACTTTAAAAAATAAATTATCAGCTAGTAACATAAATTACATCAAAAAGTCACCATACATGTACGTAAGGACACTAAGTATAACTACTTATATTACACCAACAATATTATAGTATAGTATTTTATTGTTAATACTTAAAATATCATACCTCACTACCTCAGACTGGCTAAAGGCGGGTTTCCACTACGTACGTGAACATGTACGTGCATAAAAATACTTTTCTATGATTGGTTGGAACGTATAAACTTTCTGGTATACTAAAAGCTTACCATGTATACCAACCAATCACAGAAAATAATTTTCTATGCACGTACACGTACAAGTTTGTAGTGGAAACCCGCCTTTCGACTGATAGACAACTGAATAAAATCAACGGAATCAACTAATCAAGCGGTTGAATGTTGATAGTATTTTGGCGGGACGCACAGGCCGTATCGCCACATGTCTAGTATTAAATATGTTATATCCGTTATTCATGGAATAAAAACAAAAGACGCAACAAATATGTTAAATTTAATTTAAATTTTAGCTGTTAATATTAAATGAATAGTACCTATAATACTATTAAGAATAAAAAATTATGTTTTACTTTAATTACCTTACAATTAATTGGTAAGTAACATATTATTATTATATAATAAATATAATAAATTAATAACGAATCAAATTGTTCGATAGTTATACATACAGTATAACTGTTGTATATATAGTATATTTAATCAATGGTATAACTAAGGCACTAAATAGTAAATATACATAAATATAGTCTATAGTGCCCTAGTATAACATACAACTGTATACACACAGTAAGACGATTATTGGATTACCTAAATATCCAATATTAGTTTATTATTTTTTTCTTTAATCATCAGTTTTATTTTAAACTAAAATATAATATTATTTTATTTATCTTTATCTTTATGAATAATGCATAACTACATTATACTTTAAAAAATTCTAAAACGTATTTAACATAGACACACAATGAAACACATTATCGTCTTTATTTATTTTTATTTTTTGTAACTAAAATGAAAATAGTTTACTTTCAAAATTATTATGGCTTATAAAACTCTTTTATGCGCAATATTGGTAATATGAATTTAACGCTGAGTTTAATACATTTTCAGCTAATATTAAAATAATTATAATTTTAGTTTATTAAAAGATATTATATACTTTATTATGCCTAAACTAAAAATATATTAAATAGGTACCTACATATATTTAATATAGGTGTAGTATATTATATATTATATTAGGTATATACAATATAGATATAGTTTAATTCAATATTTATTTTGCAAATTGTTTTAACTCATATCAAACCAACATTATGTAATTTATTAATTATAAATTTATAAGTTATAACTAATGAACACTATTACATAACAATGTTAAAAAAAAGCCTTAAAATGCTAAATGTTTAAGTTCAATAATGCTAAATGTTTAAGTTCAATAATGCCAAATGTTTGACTCAAGGTATTTATCTTTATTTCTTCAATACAAGTATATTGTTTACAACAAAACAATCTAATTGAATGACTCTAATATGGTTTTGACTTATTTTTGTTATAGGCAAGTCATGACCTCAGTATAACAATAATTAAAGAAGTTTAATTTTCAATTATGTATATCATTTTCAAAGGTTAGTAAGTAATAAAAATGTTTTCATAAATATTTACTACAGACACAATAATATTATACCTGAAACAAAAACAAGCACTTGACTAACAAAATGTATAACTTTTTAACGCAATTAATAATTTCTTTAATAAGTGTTTTAGTTGTATCAAAAATTACTTTGAAGGGACATTTTTATAAAAGCACTAAAATTCCATTACACTCTTATTCTTTAAAGGTTTCTTGAAAGAACTCTTTAACGAAAAATTTCGGTATAACTGCAGGTAGGTATAATAATGGTATTGTATAATTTTACATGTACCTATTGTAATATGTTTAATACCATACTTTTTTTGAGAAAAATGGAATATTAAAAAACACAATCTTCATTTGACGTAATTTTTTATAATAATAGAAACATAAATAAATAATATTTAAACATTTATTATGGGTAATATTATAGCAGCCAGCAGGTTTTATTTATGAACAACATTTTATTAATTTACATCAGGTATTAAAAATGTGATATCTATAATCTATATTCTATACTGCATTATTATTTAATATCCAGGTCCGGATTAAGTTAATTTTGAATCCATAGTTAAATATATTTTAGACATATTTTAATACTGCTAGTACCTATTTAACTAATCCTTCGTTTTAATGTAATTAAAGTCTTAAATTTAAAACTATTCACTATGTTTTTAAAATTTTTTAAGAGAAAAATATTTTACTGAGATTCAGGAGAAATTGGATAGTAAGATTATTTTATCAGAGTCCTTTTATTTCTTAGTATACAATCTCGTTTGTAAACAACTTTTTTGTACGCCAAGTTAATTAAGCCATGTATAATATATATAGGTAGATAATATTATGTACCTCTTATATATTTTATGCAATTTCAGCTGCAGATACCTATTATATTATTTACTTTGAGACATTTTTTTTTCCAACAAAATTTTAGTTCTATATCGGTGGCGTAATGATGGTGTGTTATGCGAACCCCGAACCCGTTATCTTTTTATCAAAAATTGCTGTACGATTTACATTCAAGGAATTGCTTGAAAAACAATAATACATGAAAAATAAAACGATTAAAAAAGTCATAACCCATAACGTCTTATGTGCCTATTGTATAGTATTGGCACTTAATAGTTAATAATAATAGGTATAGGTGCGAACACTTTAAGGACGACAACGTCGTGTAAGAAAACAACGACGACGTTATAGGTATTATGGGATACCTTAAATATACAATAATAAAATACGTGTGTGGCGTATATAGTCATACAGATACCTATAATATAGCGGTAATGGGTTTATTATTATGGTCGGCAGTGGTGACGTCGCTCGCATAAACGTGTAAATATTAGTGCGACGTCGTGGAAGCGAGACGACCGCGACGCAGTGAGGTGACGAGGGAAATATTATCACGAGGAGGAAAAATGTGTATTTACGTCGACACACGCACAAAGAATATGTTATTATTGTTATTATTATTATGAACGGCGTAATATTGTCTTTGGGTCAATCCTATAATAACGGCGGCTGCGAACACAATGCGGTTAACCGTCACGGCGCGTTTATGCTAATTTAACGCACAGCTGACTGCAGTCGCCGCCGCTGCCGGTTTCGCGTGTGGCGTGTCGCAACCTGTGCGGGCGCTAGGCGCGGTCACGCCGGACGACGACGACGACAACGACGACGACGACTTGCGACTATGAACACGGTGTACGAATTACTACGATATTGACCTTGAACGAGTTTTCGAAAGGTAAACCGCGAGAACGTCGGCGGCGACAGCTACCGCGTCGGCGGTGAGTGGGGCGGGCGCACGCGCCAATGTTATAATATTAGATTAAAAATAAATACCTACCCGACTACCACGGTTGTGACTCTATTATAATATTATTATACCCAATAATATTATTGTCGTCGAGTAAAAAACTAAAAATTATCATGCTTATGTCTTTCGCGGGCGGAGGGACCCATCGGAAATGGAAGCCACTGAATTTGTAGTTACCATCAGCTGATGCCGTGATTCGTGAGAAATTGTACACACAATGTATATTATTACACGTAATACGCCGTTTAGACCACTGCGCGTTCAATATAATAATAAATTCAACTACCCGAGTGTGTGAGATAATATGCAATGGGTCCGCCACCGCCTTTTAAATCATAATACGATTATCGTATACTTTTATAGCTCACTTTAAGGTGCCTATTGTCAATTATAACTATGTTTTTATTAATCGGACAAAGGAGTATATTATTATCCTTATCCATCATAATATTATTAATAGTTGTTGACAGACGGCAGTAGGTACCGTATTTGACAGCCGAGTATTTCTCCATAGCAAAAGTATACAAATTATAGTACTGTATTATCGTAATTATTACTAATTATATATATTTTAACCACAATCCACGATTATTCTTACTCCTTGTTATTAAATATATTATATTATTATTATAATATGATCACTGAAAAAAAGTAAAATTAAAACCTAACAAATTTCATTTGTAATGAATAATGTTAGGCCAAACAGTTTTACGTTATAATATCGTTTTTAAAAAGAAATTTTATTTTATTTTTATTAACCTCTTGATTTTTAATAGTTTTTAGAAAAATTTTTGGACTTCCCCACTACCTACGAACAATGGGTTAATCATCAAGGAGTACTCATATACAAGTTATTTAAATAGTGTAGGTAGTAGGTACCTACTATTCATTTAATGAAATTATTGAAGTTTAAATATAAATGAAAGAAAAAATCAATTTTAATAGTTTTATGACCACTGAACTAAATGGTTCCGTACTTC
>VUJU01000957.1:0-73739 GCA_009835225.1 Aphis craccivora | reverse complement strand
TATATATTGATTTGTATTTAATTTAGAATTGTTCAAGAAATATTCAAAGAAGTACACAATAATGGTTATACTACTACTGCATCTATGGAACAACTTTTATGTGAAAATTGTGATAGGTATGTAATTTATCAAAATACATTTCTTACGCCTCACATGCAGACAATTTCTTAATTTTTATATTATTACCTATTCTGACATTAATTTTGTTTTAGATTTTTAGCTGATCGATTTGTTGAAGGAACATGTCCTCTGTGTAAATATGAGGACGCTAGAGGTGATCAATGTGATGGTTGTGGTCATTTAATAAACGCTACTGAACTTTTAAAACCTAGATGCAAAGTTTGTCAAAAAACACCAGTTGTGCGTAGTTCTCAGCAACTCTTTTTGAATTTACCCAAAGTTGAAGCTAAACTTAATGATTGGGTAGATAAATCTGGTGATGATTGGTCTTTTAATGCTAAAGTGATAACTAAGTCTTGGTTGAAAGATGGTTTGAAAGAGAGATGTATCACAAGAGATTTGAAATGGGGAATTCCTGTACCACTCGAAGACTTCAAGTCAAAAGTATGCTGTTAATTTTAATACTTAATGATTTTTGTTTTTAAATTATTAACAAAATATCTCTAACAACTGAGTTTATAGGTGTTTTATGTTTGGTTTGATGCACCAATTGGCTACATGAGTATGAGTGCTGTTTATACGCCAGAATGGCGTAAGTGGTGGCAACCTGAAGATGATACTGAAATAACATACTACCAATTCATGGCAAAAGATAATGTGCCTTTTCATTCTGTTATGTTTCCAGTATGCCTTTTTTCTACTGAACGAAACTATACAATGGTCAATCATATAATGGCAACAGGTTTGTGGTTGCAAAAATGTTGAACCTAATCAGTATTTATGTATATTTTTATTGTTTTAGAATATTTAAACTACGAAGATGGTAAATTTTCTAAGTCCCGTGGTATTGGAGTATTTGGAAATGATGCTCAAGATACAGGGTTGCCTGCTGATGTTTTTAGATTTTACTTATTATTTGTCCGTCCTGAATCTCAAGATAGTTCATTTAGCTGGGCTGATCTAGCTACTAAAAATAATTCTGAATTGTTAAACAATTTAGGAAACTTTTGTAATAGGTAATTTAAGTATAGATTTTTACATAATTATGCTTATGTATTTTGATTGTTTAGAAAAATATTGTGTAGGTACTCTTACATAATTATTAAATAATAAATACTAATTTGTATAAAACAAATATTTCAGAGCTTTATCATTCTTAGAAAAGTTTTTTGATTGTGTTATTCCTGAAATTCAATTAAGATATGATGAACTCACTTTATTAGCATTAGTAACGCGTGACCTCAAAGAATACATAAGTATGTTGGATAAAGCGAAACTTAGAGATGGTTTACGGCTCATACTTTCAATTTCTCGTCATGGTAACCAATACATGCAATTCCAAAAACCATGGGTGTTAATTAAAGGATCAAATGAAGAAAAGTAATAATAAAAATGAAAATAAAAGTACTATTTATTTTACTTGACTAATATTATTGCATAATATTTTAGAATCAGAGCAGGTACAGTCATTGGACTAAGTTGTAATTTAGTGTGTTTACTAGCCGTTATGTTACAACCTTATATGCCACAAACTGTTAATATAATCGGAAAGCAGTTGAACATTGATATCTCTTCATTTTTATTAAATAATTTCGTATCAGTTTTCTTGCCACCTGGACATAAAATTGGAAAAGTATTATTCAATAGTTTTATACTTATAAAAAATGAACACTAATTTATTTTCATTTAAATCACAGCCAGCTCCATTATTTGAAAAAATTGATCCATCAGTCGTCAATCAATTAAAAAGTCGTTTTGCTGGAAAACAGAAATCACCTGAAAAAGAATTAGCTATGGCTTCTGGATTGGATCTTAAACAAATTACAACTGTAGAACAAATGGAAGAAGCTATTTCTAAACAAGTATGTAAATCTATTTTAATTAATGTTAAAGTTGTCTATGTTTAAAATTGTTTTTAAACCATTAAAAAAAAAAAAAGGAATATATTGTAATTTATATTATACTTATTTAATGTTAGGGAGATACAGTGCGCCAATTAAAGCAAAGTGGAGCTCAAAAAAGTGAATGGGAACCGTATGTTAAAACATTATTGGAGATGAAGAAAAGCTTAGAACAAATGAAATTAGCTACTAATCCAATATCTATTGAAGATTTAGAAGAAGAAATTTCCAAACAGGTAATTGCAATATAACATAGGAATTTAATTTGGGTGGCATTATTTATCATTATGTGTTATACAATCAAATCTACCTAAACATACAACTAATTTGTAAAGTATATAGTAACTATAATCTCCATTATGATTACAAACTTATTGTAAAAATATTGATCCTTTATTTCTTTTTAAACTTTTTAAAGTTAACCATGCATGTTTGTTTTCATTTTGTCAGATTATTACAAGATATTTACAAAACATTTCTTAAATATGTATGTATATATATATATATATTCAATATATATTTTTTTTGTAGTTATTTTAATGTCTTCATAATTTATAGTCAACGGGTAGATTTAAGACTAACATTATTATTACTAAGTAATGATTAGTACATTGTTTCACTGTTAACTGTGCAGCACTTTTTTAAGTATACACTTACAATGAACTGTATTAATAGAAATTCAAAACAATTGATTAACTGCGAAATATAATGTCATGCATATTAGTAAATACTAAATAATAAATGGGTTATCTTTTTTTTTATTTTATTTACTAAATTTGAATAATTTATTGACAGGGCGACAAAGTACGAAAACTGAAGGAAGCAAAAGTTGAAAAAAGTGAATTACAGCCTGAAATTGATTTACTGATACAATTGAAATCTAAATTATCTATATCAAAAGGTATTCCAGTTGAAAACGGACAAAAAAAGAAACAAAAACCAACTAAAAAATAAACTTGACTATAATTTTCATTGTGTTGAATTTTGTTCCTTTGCTATGAGTTAAGATAATAGTTAAGTAAACATTTATTTTTTTCAGTCCTATAACTTAAAATCGCATATTTCCAATAAAAATTTAATAAACTTTAATTTTTATCATCTAATATTTTTTTAACTCTCTTTAAAATATATTTATTTTATCCAACTTTTGTTAAAACTATACTTATTACATAAAAATTGTATTCATTTATGATTGAGTAATTGTCATTTTTAATAACTGTAAAAATCATAGAAAATACTAAATAAAGATATCCAATATGCAATACATATTATTTATAAATAAATCAGTTAATACACATTTGATAAATTATTATGTGTTATATTATGTATTATTGGTAAACACTTATTAGTTATTACATTTACTAAATAGTATTGTATCAAGTACTCATTATTTAAACTCAAGAATCTGAACAGTGAATATTCTGAAAGTTAAGCCTTTTAAAACAATAACAGACTTATGTACCATGAATAATTTGAATTATAAATGATATTTATGTACACCGAGCTTATCTGTTATAAAACAAGACAAAATGTATTAATTTACTATAAAGGAAATTAGAAAAAGCATACTAGTCAGTTTCGGGTATTCTGTGATTCCGTATTGCTGAAGCAACAAGCCAACACATAAAATTATATGGCCATATGAGTGATTAATAATCAAGTACAATACAGAGGGGGTGGTGCTAAGGTGCTATAGCACCCCCTTAGAATGTTGTTTCATGGAAAAACTCTACACGTGAATTTTTCAGTAGGCTGGATACACATTCAAACAAAATTGGTATAAAAAAAAAAAATTAAAAAAATGAGAAGTAATTCTTTTTAAAATAATTGATAACCAGATGTAATCGTAAAGAAAATTGATTCTAAAATTAATGATAACACTACTATCATGAAATATTAAATAGTGTTATCAGTTAAGACAGATGGTATTTTATATTAAATTATTACATTAAAGATTAACACTTAAAACAATTTTCAATCAGGTAAATGTTGAACCATTAAAAAACAATGCACTCACAATTGCTTTAAAATCAGAATATAAGCTAGAATAAAAGCTCTACATGCAGATATTTCTGCTTCAGTAATAATAACTAATATTGTATTTTAGTTCTATCGTATTAATTAATTAATATACATCAAAATAATTTATATAATAATTAATTGTTACCTATATAATTTAATATTTTTTCTCATGTACTATTTATTTTTAATATTGGTTACAGGCACGGACTGGCTGGGATGCTACAGCATCGCTTGCCCTATAATGTATTTACCCCTATATCGGTATAAATGTGCCTTGATTACTCTTTACTTAAAATGAATGTTAATTTTGAAGGCGAAAGTTACAATATTCTGATAAAGTTGTAGGTAGATCTAATATTTATAAAATATTAATAACAAACATAAAGAATACTACTAATAATAATTTTTGTTATTTGCCCTTTAAATGATATATCGTCCCTTGCTCAAGGCCGTCTTATGCTTTGCGGGGACCCATGGGAAACCAGAGCTTACGGGGCCCTTTTAGTAGGCCTATGCAAGTTGAATAAAAACATAAAAAGTTGTTTAATATGATTACTTAATTAATTAAAAACTATTTTACAGAATTTAGAGTTATTTTTTTATAGATGGTCGTATTAAATATTATGTAACGTTAAAGCTACAATTAAAAATTGCAATTTCGATTATTTGGGGCCCCCATTTGGCTGGGGGATCTGGGCACGTGTCCATAGGGTAAATACGGAACTGCCCTTGCTTTTTTACCAGTTTGCGCCTGATTAGACCCTGATCACACAATGCGTTTTGTCTTATAAATAATTTTGTTCTATTATATATTTTACGTATTAAAAGTTGTTCAATTATTTAAATGTTATGCTCCGTGCTACAGTTTGTCAATGATTCATCTATCATCAAGCAATTTTATATTATTATATTTTTAACGCGCTCAACTACCTAATTTAATTTTTTTTTTCAAATAATTTTAAATTCAGTACGGAGTGAGGAATGTACCTATTGATTTTACAATGATGTGTTTTTTGGGGTATACACCATAGTTTGTCGAGATAATGCTTCAATTTAAAACTTCAGGGGTGGTTTCCGATGGAAAATTGAATATCCATTCTTTGGAGCATTGTAAAAATCAAAAGTAAGAACTAAGAAGTTTCCAGCAGTTTTCGAAAACAATCGGGATAAACCACAAAAAAGTGAATGAAAAACAGAAATTTTTACACAAAACTAGTTTTTGACAAAGACGATTTTATTAAATACTTACCTATACCTAACTCAAAAACCATTCACTGTAAATACATGAAATTTATTTTCACCAAATTTTTATAATAGCGTTATCTACACACGGTTAAATTTTCATAATATTCTGACTTTTTTTAGCTATTTATAGACAACTGAATTTTTCGATTTTTCTAAGTATTTAATTTAGAATATCTATAAAAAAAAACTTGAAAATTTAATACAAGCTTAAAATAATGCTTAAATTTAAAGAAAAATCATAAAAAATAGATCACCTAGGGTCGTATATTTCTAATCGTTGTGATCTGGGAGTCGTATTTTACGAGATTGTGACATTGTATTATATACTATTCATGCGGTATCATAATTCATCATATGATAAAACAACGATCTTAGACAATTCAAAGTTGAAAGTTGAATCTAGACTACTAGAGATGAGTCACTTATACTATTGATTCATAGGCGTGCGCAGGATTTAGTGGTAGGTGTTGCTGAAAATTATATATGATAAGTCAATACCTATACATATTATTTATTTGATTAATACAAAAATGTAATTTATTTTATACAATACGTCAATACATATTATTATTATTATTTCAATGCTAGTATTATTTTTCTTAAAACGTTAAATAGACGTAATATTTCTTATTTTGAAAATTTTAACTACTACGTAACTAACTATTTTTAGTTAGAAAAAATAAAAATTGTGAGTGTTTGCAGCCCGCAGGTGTTTCTATAGCATATCCTGCAACACCCGCGCGCACGCCTATGCATTGATTAAATATACCTACTAATATACTATAACAGTTAAAAATTAAATAACAATTTAATTTATTTGTAGAACTTTTAGTCTTATACGACTAAACTAAATACCAATTTACTATTTTAGTTTTATGTAGTATGCGTATTAAAAACATTAAATAGGTATATATTTTTTTAGGTTTTCGGTTGTTGAGACCATTTTACCAATTCTTCTCAATCCGTCCTTTTCTGCCGATACTACTATGTATTATGGTATAATATCTAGTTGCATATTATATACATTTTCCACATCGTTTTTCAAACAGTTTTCCCAATGACTTCGTACTAGTTAGTGAACTACAAACAATTGAACCTATTTTAGTTACCTATTTTTTTTTTTAATCACTCTTAGACTCTTGAAAGTCATTTTTAACAACTAATTTATATACATAAAAATACGAAATAAAAACAATACTTATTTGTATAAAACAATATATTTTAACAAGCATAAATATATAATATGTCATAATAAATAATATTTAAAATAACAACAAACGTTGTTGATAATATATCATAACATAAATGCAAAACAATTTTTATAAAAAAAAAAAACACGAATGAACAATAATAGGTTTATAAACAATTTAAACAAGTAATGAGAACAACAAAAAAGGTGGGAGTACCTACATCGGCAGGACAACACAATAAATGAGCAAGGAAAGGTCGCATCTTCAGCCATCTTTGTGCAAGCGACTTCTTTATAAACGCAAAATTTACGATCCGTTGCTGATTTCCTAGGTGTATAATAATTGTATAAATATGGATTCGTGGTGCGTGAGACGCATGTCATGACCTATACTTGGAAATCTGGAAGTTTACGAAACCATCTGCCCGTCACATATGACGTATAATCACCAATATCTTTTATAACATACGGTGGTCTGCGATCTCTAAGTAAGCATCTATTACACGCGATCAAAACTTGCCGCTACCGATCGAATGGAATCTGCGAAACGACGGTAATCATTTTTTAGGCATAACATCGCTTTGGAGAATTCTTGCCCGTTCCTGTCTAATGGGGAACTATATATATAATGATCAGTAGGTACAGAAGGAATAATTATCTGATCTGCATCATAAACTGTTGCCACAATTACAGTAAAAGCCGTTGAGAGACAACTTGGCGAATGGCGTGAAAGCGGAAATGTGGAAATGACAAATATATAGGCTCATTTGCATAGACCCATCTAGTGTCTATACTGTGTGTACAATTTAAAACTAATTATAAAATATTACGATTTTTTGCATATCACTCGGCTTATAACTTAATGTAACGTACCTATATAGAAAAAAAAGGCTATTTTAAACTTTTAAAGTTCGTAGTTGCTATTCTTGCATACGATTTCAAAGGTATAAAGTGTTCGATAGTGTTAGATTTATATATTATATTATATTGTTTCTAATATATATAATATTATGTAAATTTTAAGTGTGATATGGTTAAAATTTTACTCTCGTTTTAATTATCAAGACGACAAGCTGATTTTAATTTTTACAAGACTATTCTAAAGTTGTATAAGATCGATAATTTTAAATTCGCGTGGAATAATAGGTATAAAGAATATTATTGAATAATACGTGAAAAAAAATCTTTTTACAAAAATATGGATAAATCAACAATAATTAAAACCAAATGAAACCAAATGAATGTTTATTTATTGTTTTTTGGTAAACATCCCAACATGTTTATCGGAGTACAGATGGATAACTGAACGGTCAGAAAGTAAAAATGACGACATAAATTATAATTTATAAGATTCGTCTACCACTGTAATTTTGACGCACGCTCAAAGAACCTTACCCGGAGGCCGCTCATTTTTATCGCTAGATAGTGCTGTCGTATACGTAATTTACTCGTAAACCATGGCTTAAGATATTTATCTTAAGCCATGTCGTAAACCAAATAACCAGTTCAAACGTTTATTTTACAAAGCTATTTTAGTTCAACCGAGTTATTTGAACACGTTCTATATAAAAAAAATGTATCCTTTTTTATATATATTATATAGAAATTCGTTCTATTGCCGTTGCTATAAAAAATAAAATATTTCCCTTCTTAGTTCCAAACTGTGAAATATGCGAATAGTGGTAACAAAAAGTTTTAAGCTACCTATCTATAGTACCTTATTGTTACTAGGTATTTTAAAATTATATCTTATATTTGTTACACATGGATTTATTTAACCGTGGTTGTTTTTACTTTTTTAGTAGATTTCTACTACAATTTATTACATTAAGTTTTATAATTTTATATTGATCAAGGTACTTATATATATATATATATATATATATAGATAGGTCTACACACTGGACGATTAAATATAAGTTTATATAGGTACTGCGCAACTTTGACACTGGAACTTATTTTAGTACATTGACTGAATAACAGTTAGGGCATAATAACGATAATAACTCTTCACGATTGAAACTATAAACAAAATAAACCATAAAAATATTACTGTATAAAATTAATTTATTCATCACATATCTCGAAATTTCGAATATAATAATATGTAGAAATATATTTCAAAGTTAAAATATTAAAAAAAAAGTAAGTATAAATAATGTGATAGTTATGTTAGTTAATAAAAAGTACAAATAAAAATCATATTTATATATATAGGTAAAAAATATAAAAGTACATCAATTCAATAAATGTTAAAATAAAATTAATAAAGTATAATAATATACAATTTTCAACTCCTAGAGTGTTCTTGTGATGTCCTTAATTCATTCAATTTGTCAATAGTCATTATTAATTTTCTCCTC
Source organism: Aphis craccivora (assembly GCA_009835225.1). Taxonomy (NCBI): domain Eukaryota; kingdom Metazoa; phylum Arthropoda; class Insecta; order Hemiptera; family Aphididae; genus Aphis; species Aphis craccivora. The sequence continues at coordinate 64,899 of VUJU01000957.1, read as the reverse complement.
GGACCAAATAAACTAAAAAATAATAATTATATTCGATTTTTATTAGTGCTTGTTTTAAGCAAAAGTTAAGGAACACCTCAAGCTCCTGGGAATAAGAAACGGAGAACCATTGACTAAGGACAGGAAAGTATGGTCAGTATGGGTAGGTATAGTAGAAGTGGCGATGCACCTACAAAGCCTGAAATATGTAAAAAGCATTTTAATACATTATTTTGTTTTTTATTTGTTTATTATTTTCAAAGAATTTGTAGTGTTTTATTTAAAATATTATGTCGGTATAGTTATGATTGAATTATATTTTAATATTATAAAGAGCATTTATGGTTCAAAATATATAATTATGCTAGTATTTGAAATCATAAACTAAATATTAGATAATGGGTATTTATTAATTTTTATACAAAACTCTACATTGAAATAAAACCTAAAAATTATCCTAGTAGGTAACTATAATATTATCTATTCGATGAAATAATAGTAAATTATTAGGTATGGAAATGTTCTTTAATTTAATTTTAATATTGACAATTATGTATTATATACTCACTTTATACCGATATCTTTTAAGTCTTGCTCAGATAACTTTAAGAAATCATTATATCGGATATTTCTTTTGTCGAACAACGGCCAATATTTTTCCAACGATAACTGTCTTAGTAGTTTTTCTACGTGATAATCTATAATAATACATTAATACACGTTAAAAAATGATCGCAGAATATTTAAGCATAATATACGCTGTATTGTGTTTACATTAATAAGTGAAATGAAACATACCTAAATGTTCATCGTTTTGATGATTGTTTTTGGTCATTTCCAATTTTTCTGACCACGTAGTTTTCAATACTTTTTTTTCGTGTCTATTTGCATATTCGTACAACAATTTCATTACTCTCTGAAATCCTTTAGAGATAGCTGTCATAGTCATAGTCTTACCGAAATTATCTCTATAAAAACAAGTATAGTATGTAAATGTATTTTAAAAAGTAGGTAGGTAATGTAGTTAATGTTTTAATGGAAGTATCTTCTTCACTTCTATTACTCTTATCATTGTAATGTGTGTTTTTTATACGTTGTTTACTTGGTTATATGCTTTTTAAAGTTATATTACCTAAATAATGATACATAGGTATACCTATATTGCCAATAAAGGTTTTAAACATTAATTATTAATTATGTATTTATTGTACCTAACTACCTATATAAATTACGAGTATAATGCTATATTTATATAAATATAAGAGATTAAAACATCGTAAATATAATGTTATAAATTGTTTTACACTATTCCATTGGCTATTTATAGATAAATAATGCATCATATCAACATTTTGGCTGTATGTTTATCTACCTAAAAGGTGTTTTAAAAATTAAAACATTTTACATTAGGTTTATTGTAAGTATTTTGTTTTTCGAAAATTTATACCAAACATGTTTATAACTTATAAGTCATCTTTAAATTTAAATTTTACTTTTTCTTTAACTAAATAGCTGAATATCAGGATTATAAATACTATATAAAAAAAAATTATATTAAATTAATTTTCTAACACCATTTAGATTTGAAAAAAATACGTAATAATTTTATATCACGATACTATTGTTAATTTGAATTTTGAATACTTAAACTTTAAATAATTCCTGTTATTATTTATTATAGAATATACCTAATATGACATAAAAGCGGATATAATAGGTAAATAAATAAATAAATAAATGCAAAAAAAAATATTGACTGTTATAATAAGAGTAAAATGTACAATTTACAAGCGTAAATTACTAAAAAAAATCTATTTTGTCTGCTTAAAGAATTTACTAATAATAATCTTTTTATGTTGTTTTACAAGTATTTTATAATCTATCGTGGGAGATGTAAGCGATGTCATAGTTATAGACTATAATAATGACAGTTTTACGTCAGTATATGTTTATCATATAATATTATAATGAATTCGTATTGTATTATTTATTTACTTGTTTATTTTCAATATTTTTATATTAATATGATAATTAATTATTGTTTTATTTTAAAATAATATTACAATTTTTTTCTTTTAAATTAGTTATAAAGTGTGGTATAATCTCTATTAGAATTTTAAAATAATTATATTAAGTTATCCGTGTATAAAGTATTATGTTGTATACATCTTATAAAATACCTATTAAAGTATTATTTATTTGTTTATTTCAAATATACATAAAGCGGTGTTATGAAAATAAATAGGCGTAAAAAAAATAATGGCTTTGTTAATTTGAGATAGAATATTGACATATAACGTATAGTGAAGTATTGGTTTTAGTGTTAAAGCCATTATACAGATGTTTTTCTATTGTAAATTTAGTATCACTAACTAAAGTATCTATATAAAAATAATTCATATAAATCTTCTAACTATAAATCGTATTAATATATATATATGACATATGTAATATCGTAGGTATAACTTTTATATGCAGTGCATTTTTCGGTCATCATTAAAAAAATCTACTAACATTACATTACAATTGGCTTGTTTTTCAATAAAATACTCCAATATTTCTTCTTGATTGTATAACACCGCATAAAACATTGCTGTTCTGCCTAATTTATCAGGCATCTCCAAAATGTCAACCTAAAAAATACGTTTAATTAATATTCGTATAATATGCCATTTTAATTCTAAGAATATTTTGATCATGTCCAATTGTTCAATCGAAACAGTCGGCGTTTAATGGTTAAATGTACAGTGGCAGTGGCTACAAAGATAACATGCCACACTATCGATAGGTACACTCATTAGTTTGGAGTCTTTAGAATGCAAGGCAATACTTAACGATGCAATTACACCAGTTTGCAGCGTCTGTTCAATTATCGATGGCAAAAATGTGACTGTGGGTAAATTTGTCTTTCGGTACCTACGCTTGTATACTGTTCACCTCAAATACTACATGCCAATAGGAAAAAAATCAACTCAATTGTTGAATCATTAGAAGTTATAACCTGTTAATCCCCACTCCATATCTTAAAAAAATATATGAAATCAATGCATGCACTACTGGTTCCTGGAGATGACCATTATAGACGGCGATGGCTTGTTGGATCATCTAACGAATATATAGATGTTTGTCACGAAGGAAGAATATCGCGAGAATATAGGTGTAAATAGATAGGAAATCTATGTTGAGTGGGAAAATAGTTTTATATAAAGACGAGTGGCCTCAATATTGCGGACAAGGGTTTCACTAAAATATCAATATAAATATAGTAAATATTCGCAAAAGAATGCCGATACGAGAAAGATATATGGCTTATAATAGTATAATGGGTCTATAGAGGTTGAAAACTAACGAAGGTAGAATCAATAAAACGCAATAGACATGTGTATAGTGTTTAATGTGAAAGCGATCGGGGATCACAATTTGAATACATTTTTCATCTTATATAAATATATAATTATGAAATAGTTTACATAAAAGTACCTACTTCAAAAGAAACATACATATCATAGTAAAATATCAATAGAATATAATAAAAAAGAAATATACCTAATCATTGGTTTAGCTATACTATTATAGTATTATTACAAGAGACTGGATTACTCATATATATTATATTGAACACACCTCTTTTGGTATCATACTTATAAATTAAAATATAAGTAAAATAGTATTCGATATATAAAACAGTTAGGTAACTATATGAACAACACAAAAGTTATAATTTTTATAAATATTTATGGTAAAATAAGTATTATAATTTTGTAAATAAAAATTAATTAAAAATCAAAATTATTAAACTAAACATAATCTAAAATCTAAATCGTTATGTTATCTGCACATACAGTGGCGTAGATACGATTTTTTTCTGGGGGGTTTTATATTATATTTATGATAAAAATGACGAGATATTAGTAGGTACTTCGTTTTTATTTTGTTCTAACCATTATATAAAATATTTTGGTTTTAGGGGAGGGAATGGAAACCCCCTACACCACCCCTGTAAATACGCCACTGTGCACATATACAAAAGAAAAAAATGGGGAACTCGTTCTGCTGTTAGGTATAATAAATGTCGAGTGTACGTTGTCATTGAGTATGTCTCTGTAATGGATTTGTTCAATTTGAGTTCAATAATAATAATTAATAACCATTGCATACAAAAAACGATTTCGTAGAAAAGAGGTGGTCTGCTAACCTATGTTATCTACTATAAATGTAATATATTATACTTATGTAGGTACTTGGTTTTTTTTTTATTAGTAGCAAATAGTAATATAGTATGTTGAAAACATTTTTGACAAAAACATAGTATAATCTTAATATTTTTAATTATTTTATCCGTATATACTTATGATATGTAAATGCATTATTAACTTTTGAGTCAATACCAACTTACTATAGAGCAGGGTGAATAGGTCCCTTATATAAATTAAATAGGTAAGTTTAAGGTGATCACAAATATTTACAAATTACAACTATAAATGATTAACATAATCGTAATATATTAAATGGTCAAGCTATTTTACCTGATAACGAAAATGATATCATAAAAAAATAGAAAAAGATTAAAAAAAAAAATTAGAACATTTTAAATATTTTTGAATAGCATAAAAGTATTTTGGAAATTATGTAATGTCATATTTATAATAAATGCTAAAACAAATATTCTTAAAAATTTGAAGTTTTTTTATTTTTGAGTTAAAACAAAAATATAAAATAAATTTTTAACAAAAACTTAATAACCTCCCAAAGTATCAACTAGATATAATTAGTTATCAGAAACCACCAACAAAGATAATTTCTTAAATTTAAACATTTATAATTTATATAATCTTTAACAGTTTATTAAAAAAATCAAAAAAAAAAAAAAAAAAAACAGTTATACCTATACAAATAAATAACTGAAACTTTATTTAAATATCTAGTTAAATATTTTTAGATACAATTGAAAACATATTAAAAAAACCAGTATACCCATTGCGTTTAAATGTTGTCTAAAATATATTACCCATCTATTTAATTGTCTTTTTAAAATCGTAGATGGTAACTAAAATCTAGTTCTACACGCTCTAGATTTCTAGAGCCTATACAACTATATGTACCTATCTACATACAACATTTCAGTTGTCTTTTGTCTATTCACTGTGTAATATGTTTAGTTTTGAAAGTATAATACCATATTCATCCAACAGTGTTGAACACAGGTAAATGTGTAAACCATATACAAAGATTAATTTCACACATCAGTTACAAAATGTACAAAACAAGACGTTTACACGTACATTTCCCATAAACTGTTAGTTGATCATCGTTAGATTTTTCAACACACATTAATATACATAACATAACAATATAACATACATATGTATTTTACTTAAACGAATAAACAACATACATAACAATTAATAATATAAGTACATATATATATATATATATAGGTACTATACAATATATATTTTTTTTTTATCAAAACGATCAATGATTATAATTATGATCAATTTTATTGAACTAGTGGTTAAATAATTATTATTCACTTGATTGTTTAAAATATTATAAATATTATTATTGAGTATTGTATATTATTTGCTGGTAATTATAAATTATGATTAATTTCTCATCATTAAAAAAATAATAATAATTTTGATATTGTAACCAAAATAAAAACATATGCATACTATTGTACTTTTATAAATGATTCGTATACAATATTACATTATACATGCTATGTATAATATTATAATCTATATGTACGATTAAAGATATCTATAAATCATTGTTAGGCCAAAATATTTGTACAACACTAAAACTACCAATCTGTTTATAATGAAATTTAAATTAACCTTACATTATTCACTAAAAATACAACATTTAATTGATGGGTTCTTGAAAATAGTTATTCTTAAATTATTTATTCTAATATTATACTTTCGTGTAATTTTTATTATATAAAAAATGTAGGTATTAAGAATTTTTTAAATGCAATTTTAATCAATCGATCAAGAGATAACTAAATAAACAGTGTACATATTTTTTTAAGCTACCTTGAATCAACACAACAAAACGTCGTTGAACCCCGGGGGTCACTAATAAATATGACTTGTAGTCAAGACCCACGATACAAATTATCATATTATTTCTTATTATAAAGAATACAGAGCATTAGTATTTTTGGTTGCCTACATTTATGATTATTAGGAAAAATTCAAATATATAGTAATAGATGATTATTTATTATTTAAGAATCATGTGAAACAATAATTTTAAATTTATTGGTAATTTAACTGAAATATAACTTTCTAAGCAATTTTATTTTATATTTATATGAATAAGGTAACTACTATTCAAAACTCGCCAGTAAAAAGACATGATGATGTATGTTTTAGGTTTCATTAAAATATAACTGTATATTTTAACAGATTTTATTGTATTGAGATTAAAATTATTATTTGTTTGCAATAAAATACTGATTAACTACAGATAATAAATATAATAATATAAACTAAGTTTCCAACTTTGATTATGATTATGATTTATATGATGAATCAGTCATTTTAATAAAACATACGTATCATACAAATTGAACAGTCACACTCGTCAGTAGTTCCAATTTTGTGTGTTAAGTTTAAATATTATAAATCATTATTTAAATTTATTATCAATAAGGTAATGACATTATATCTATATTTTATCGGTGGTTTTTACAATACTTTAATTTTTAATTGATTTATGAGCATTTTTAAGTAGGTATTGATATTTTACATACTCATATTATCATGCACTTTATTTTCTTGGCTGGACCACTTAAAAAGGGTTTAAAACGGAAACAATTTCAAACATAAATTTATAGTTTATGTAAACACTTTAACGTCATCTAGTCTCTAGTATCAGATTCTATCATGAAACACTTAGAAATTAAAATATTTTCAAAACGTATTAAATAAAAAGTATATTTGATTATTAATTGTAAAAATGTATTCAAACTTCAAGTAAAGTCTTATTCATTTCAACAATTGTTTTTACGCAACATTGCTATTATTTTTTCATATTTTATTTTATTTTTGAACTACATTGTATTAATTTAGTAGGTAATTATAATATAATTACTAATATTAATATTTATACAAAACATGTTTATTTATTTTTAAGATGTAACATATTCATATACAAGTTTTGATGGTCATCGAAGTTAAAGCAGAAGATCAATAAAAAAAAACAAACTTATTTCAATAAAGTAGTATATTGCGTTCGAGTAATGCCGCTGTGCATATTACAAAATACTATGATTGATATATTAATAACAATATTATTTAGCTTTAAAAATGGACTAGTAGTTTTTAGCAAACTAAAAGTCTTGAACCCTTCAAGAGCTAAATATAATAATAAACATTGTCATTATTTAAATGGTAGGTAGGTACTCATTTTTCGCAGTTACAATTTAATATCTACCAAATTATTTAGTATTCAGATCAATGTACTACATAATATTAACTATATGTAATATGTATATTATTATTATTTATTATTATCCGTCAATATAATATATTCAAGTATACAATTAAAATATAAGTCTAGTCTTAACTTTTAAGTTTAAATCTATTTCATAATGAAGTATACTCCCATTGAAGACCTCTTCAATATGTTATTTTCATGTCATTATTTATTTATTATATTATAAGTTATGTTTATAGTTTAAACTTAACACATATGGCCTAATCAAGAATTTTAAGAAAAAAAAGTTTTAATCGGTGTCATCATATTATAAAAAACAATTATTTAAATACCGTATTCCAAATAGAATTTATATATATAGGCAGAGAAAAAATTGTATAGGTTAGATTAAATGAGTAATCTCAGAATCATTATATGTATTGTATTTGAATAAACCTATATATATATATATATTTAGATAAAAGTTTTTTTTATAATGGAACATAAAATAATAAATATGTACGTACCGTGCCCAAAGTGTTTGTACCACTGAATCTTTGATATTTATTTGAACAATACTTTATATTAGCACAATAATACATTAATACCTAACTTGTATATTATAGTAGGTAACCTGGATTCTTCTTCATTATTATTATTATTAATAAATATTAGCATTAAGCAGATACGTATACTATAGTTCTTAGATATCCCTTATATAAATTTGTCTACATAGTATCATAGTTCATAGATTAGATATTTAATAATATATACGTAAGTATTATATCTAGTATATATTTCCAATCACAATTTATTGTAATTATATAATATAATATATTATTTTATTTAATATAATCATTATTGAAAAATATATTGCAAGTATTGAAGTACACTATTTTTTTATTTGTTATAAGTATCTAATAAAAATTATTATTTTGTACATTTTTTATGAAACTTTTCTCTATATACTTAGCTAATATTTTATTTGTCAATGGGTTGTCATTCGAAATTGAATTAAATTTGAAAATAATTAATTTAAGTTTTATTTACACATTAAAATATATATATATTGTTTTCAGATTATTTAGCAAGAATTATTGGATTTAATCTAAATAACATTTATACGTTGATATACCTACCTATAGATGATATGATGGCTGCTTGTTATTTTAAGCTGTATATCTAATAATTTTAATACATTTAAATAATATACGAAACCATTAATCGATTTCTTTAGATTTTAGAAACTATTTATACAGTTTATCCTAATAATATCTATATCTTTCCGATAAATCTTTAAACACATTAAAATGGCTATTCACAAATACCATAATCGTGGACTCAATAAGTGATCACATAATATAGTTTATTTTTTCCAACGCAAAAATATGTAATGCTTTTTACGTGTTTTTTTTTATTCCGCCAACTAACCTTCCCACTCAAATACTGACTAAATACGAGTTGATTTTTTTCTATACCCACAAATGTGCTAAATATAATTATATAGTGTCCGAATGAAATATCTTGATAGCTAAGTTTTTTCCGGATCAAATGTCACTTTAAATACCACCATGCAAATTACGCGAATAAAATACAACGAAACTAGATGTCCGTGCATGAATGAGCGGGCAACGACGGCGGCTCCGTTGTTGTTGGCGGAACAAATAAAATCATTTTAATTTATTCACGTGGTTACGTCCTTATAGTCGGCTATTTTAAAGAAATATGACGTTGGTTAAACACTCCATTACATACGTTTGTATATGTGAACTATAATTAAATATAATATATATTATACATTCGACATTGTTCTTATAATACAGCGAAGAAATTGTCTTCAAACTACGGCGGGTAAACGAAAGGTTGTAACCGTCAATAAGTCAATATACTGCAGAGCACTTAAGTGTTTAAACTTAATAATATCCTTATACTTATACATGTTATAATCCAATTGTGTTATTTAAAATACGAATAAAGTATATGGAACAACGGTTAAATTTTAAAATAATTATTAGTTTTTCATATAATAATCATAGTTTATAAATTTATAATATTTATTAGTTTAATATTGTAGTTTAAAACACTATATACTATTTTATTTGGTTACATTAAATTTATCAATACAAAAATTAGCGCTAGTTGTATTTGTTTTAATATAGTATTAAATGCATTTATATTTAAAATATTAATTTAAATGCTATTTATTTTAAGCCTAAAAATTAACAATTACTTAGGTATTTTAACATTTTTAATTTGTATTATTTAGTTATTACTTTAGAGTTTAAAGCTTTCTATTAGCGATTATTTATATTATAATTTGTTTGGTTTCATTTGGTATTTTAATATTTAGAACTTATAACCCTTATTGTAAATAATGTAATTTTATAGGTAATTACAACTAAAAATAAATTCTAAAATACTTTTACTTACGTGAAATGTTTTCTTCACTATTGATACGTTACCGGACATGGTGGCAATCATTAAAGGTGTTTGTTTATCATTGTTGATCGCGAATAATGTTGTTGGATCGAGATCTACTATGCGATCAACAAGATTTTTGTTTCCATAATAGCAAGCATACATCAAGCAAGTCCATCCTTTTTTATTGGAAATATTTAAATTGTTGCTAGGAAATAAATTTAAATTTAGTAAAAATATTATTTTCATGAACATATAATTATACCTATATTCCTTTGTCAATCATAGGAAAAATAACATTTCAAGTTAAGGATATACATACATAAATTAATTAATGTGAAATATATATCTGTTTGCTAATATTTTTAAATATTTAAATCATGAAAATATATAATAGGTACCAGTCAAAAGTCTAAGTTTGATTTTCTACTAATTTTATTTGTCACAAATTGTTTTCCGTTTTTATAACTGTTTGTATGTAATAAGTTATTACATAATCGAATGAAATAATCGAATCATTCGATTATTTGAATAATCGAATCAATTCGATTATTTTAAAAATCGTTCGAATAATAAAATAATCGAATAAAACATTCGAATAATAAAATATTCTTATAGATTTTCTGCCCAAATTAAGGAATTTATAATTTAATGATTCATTCGATTATAAAATTTATCGATTACTAATCATTCGATTATTCCCATCACTAGAATAACTCCATACAAGTTATAATAATTGTATACCTATGAATAGTTATTTGCCAAAATAGTAAATACTATATCAATATATTAAATAATCTCTTCAATACCAATATTTTTCAATTTTAAAATCAATATTTTAACAATTTCATTTTCAGAACCAATTGTTAAATGATGTTATTTTATGAGCTCGGAAGTCAATTCAAAAAGATATTTCTCTGGACGCCAATTCAATTTGAATTTCTTTAATAATGAGATCCAATTATCATTACTTGTCCCTTATTTATTATTATATATTGTATTCAAAGTTGTCATATTGAAAAAATATAAACATATTTTTACATTAGGTAATGTTTTTAATGCTGGGTTTATGATCAATAGGTTAGAAACTAATAGTTAGCTAATGATTTAGTGGTCCGTGATTAGAGTATTAAATTTTATTGAACTATTAAATTAATCAATTTTTCATGCAACTCGATATTAAGCCATAAAAGTATAAAATAAAAAATGAAAATTACTTTCTAATAAAATATAATGTAAACTATTTAGATTTTATAATATAATATTTGGCGAAAAACATGTTCAATTTTTTGTAGTACAGGCATAATATTTAACAAGATAATTTATAATTAGTTCTAACTGCTGTATAGCCTGCATATTAGAAATGTACATCTCTAGTTACTAGTTGTAAACATTATGGGAGTGTTATGTCCAAGAAGAAGGGATGGCTTAAGGCTCGGTGGTAGTATATAATTTGTTGTCATAACATTTTTTCGAATACCCGTCGTATAGAAGTAACATGAATTAAATTACTATTATTTGAATTAACTGTAACAATTATGTTGTCATTCGAGAAAAACTCAATAAACTATAATTATATTTTTACAGAGTCTACCCACGTGCTTAATACATATTATATTGAAAAGAACACTGAATAAAAATGATTGCATTTTAATGACAGCGAATAAAATTCAAAAGATGTATTATAATTTATAATATATTATCATAAATGTTTTTTCAAATGCATTGTCTATTTTTTTAGTGTACCTAAATGTTTATAATTTAAATGTGTACGTTAAATAATATAATTTTGTAATACATTTAATTTATATAGTCAATTAATTAGATACAATGTATATTATTATTTATTTTTAAACTTTCTAATCAAATGAGTATTGAAATATACAAACATAATATTGTATTTTTTTTAAGGTTGCTATAGAAACAGGGGTGTAAATTTAGTTAACAATTATAATATACAATTCTTGATGTTTATTGTTTAAGATTACTTTTGTTAGAAATAATATTCAATGAAGAATAGTTTGAATCTATAATTGAAAAATGAGAGTATAGGTTTGAGATAAATTATCCAATTTTGATAAGTTGAAATGAAGGTATACCTAATGACCATAGCTATAAGGCCTCAAGGCTCCGGAGAAAAAAATGTAAAAATCGGTAAATCATAATCAGTAGTCACTGTTCATGTTTGGCAATGCCTTCTAGCGACAATGCCTAATACAGTTTATTATTTTTAAAAGGAGGTTTTTGAAATTTCTTTCATATTTTAGTTACAGGTGAAGCAAAAACACAAGGTAGAATGTAGACACAAGGTGTTAGGGGCATTAATCTTGTTTTACTAATTTTAGTGACAGATAGGGAATGATGTGTGCACTAGGTACCAACATAAATTTGAATGCAATAATAACTAGGAATATTAGAATCTTGAAGAACAATTCTGAGCACAGGATCACAATTTAATATAGGTAGCAATACAGAATTAACTAATCTTAATTTGAGGAATATTACTCTATTTTATTTAGGTACTTAATAATATGTAATGTGATAATCACTGATATCATGAATATGAATAAATCACTGACTACAGCTAGGTATTCAATATAAATTTTTATTATTATTAGTGATGACATTTTTAACTATTTAGTAAACGTTTGATCTATTTACTCAATTTAAATCATTATTGAAAACAACATTTTAATAAATATAATTAATTATAATAATGTTACTGATATATCTAAAATTATGATTTGATGTAGGTATCTACTAATATTTATGCTTATATTAATATAACTACACGGAATACGAATTACTTTATCTTTTATACCTTAGTTGAATTATTTATATCGAAAATATAATATACATATTATGTCTGGAACCCGAAGATTTCTAAAGTATGCATTTAATGTGAACACATTATTATATTATATTTTTGTAGTAAGATCTGATCTCTACACCACTAATCGTTATGACGTTATAAACATTATTAAATTATGATAATTACGCCTACACTGTTCATACTGGTATTCATGTAATTGGTTTTATTGTCAAAAAAAAAAAATAATAATAATAATAATAAAAATAAAAATAAAAATCAGTATCAAAAAACCGATACATGTTCGTGTTATAAATAACTATATTGTATGTGTGTAAAATTGTAAACTGCATCAACCCACAGGCGGAACAAGCGAGTAAAAAATGTATAAAATAAAATTTACCACTAAAGCCAGGGGGCATGATTGTACTCTCTACTTGCCCTCTCCCTGTCTTAGACGACTGCCCTTGGACGTTGGAATGCAGTGGGAGATTAATCGGAACGCAGACCCTAACTGTGCAAAATGGTTAAATGCGAAATTAAAGGAAAATTAGCTTTAAAGATTCGTGTTAGATATTTAGTTCAGGAATAATTAATAGCTAAATAATATATTAAGACATTCAGGTAAGTACAATCTTATAAGTTATTTATTATTGGAACCCCGATTATGTGTAATATGTCTTTGGTTTTGAAATCAGTGTTAGGGTCCGATTACTAAAATAAAATTGTTGACTTTATTAAAATCTCAAAAATGTATTTGTTATTAGTTTTTATAATTTTATAAAATGTAAATGTTACGGTAAAAGTACGGTTGTACGAATACCGGTAAAATTTAAGATTTACCGACTGATTTCAGCTAAACCTATAATACACAAAATAGTTTAGCCAAACCACGAACGATTTTTGCAGTTTAGACTTTTACAAACGATATTTCATAAATTTTAAAATAAACAACCAACGTTAGTAAAAGTTCAAAATATTTTACCAATAATGATGTGATATTTTATTTCATTGTTTTATACTCGTATACAAAACAAAAAATAATAATCAATATTTACCCATAAATCCTAGGTTTTACCTGTATTCGTATTTTTACCATAACTTATATAAAATATAAATACTTATGTTGTATATAGTTTAATAGTTATATGTATACTAGTATATACTGCACTTAATAATTTGTTTTTAGTTTTTATCATAATCAAATAGTGGTTATTCAAAAATAATTTTAGAAAGAAATATCTTGAACTTGCATTTAATAATAACTTAGTTAAGTTTAAGTATAGAACTATAGTATAATAATAGTGTAACTTTTTAGTATAGGTACCTATATAATTTTCAAACGCCTATTTCGAATGTCATTGGTAGGCAAATTTGTACTGTAGAGCCATAAGCGAAAAAAAATAACATAGGTACCTAGTACCTACCTACAAAAAAAATGTATATTGTGTTTAATAATTGGCTTGTTTTATTTCGAAGATGCTGATGCTTTGATTAAAAATCTTATAAAAGCGTAATATATTTTAAATTTATTGAGATTGCTTCTCTAAAGACTATATAGTTTGTATAGGTATCGTTTGGTAATGCCAACAAGCTCTTATAACACTGATATTGATCCATGACTAATGACTATTGACAATCTATAAGTAAATATTATGATTTAATATATTATGTATACCGACTATGCTAAAAATTGTGAAATTTACCTACCTATATTTTAAAACTGTAATCAAATTAAAAAATAACAATACCGATTTCATGATTTAAATAAAAAATATGTTATAACTACCAATTATTGATCATTGAAGGTTTTTCACTTCCATAAATGGTATGACGGATCAATGACATATATCGTTAACAATAAAATTATAAATAAGTACCTCTTTGGTAGATAACATTTGTAATAATAATTTTAAGTAATTACCTATAATGGTATTAAAGTATGAATTGTATAAATAACATAATTTATAATCGTTTAATTATAATAATACATTTTATTGTTTCTATTATTTCCATATTTGATATTTACGGGTAAGTTATTCTTGTTATTATAATCAAAAGTATATTTTTTATTCAATTTAATGAATTATAAAATATGACTTATAAATTATAAATTATAATTATATAATAACAATTAATATTAAAATGTTTAATCGTTGAATATAGAAAAAAAAATAACAATTTGAAAATTTAACCAAAATAATAAATTCAATTTATTGTTTTTTTTTTTTTTTTTGAAAAAAATATCGTTAAATTTATTTATTAGATTTTTTAGTATAAAAGGAAAATAAAATATAAAAGTAACATATTTGTACTAATAGTTATTTTTTATGCCGAATTCTTGCATTCACTTTAAAGTTTTAACATTGTATTCTCGCACTTAAAAAATGTTTTAAATTGTAAAGAAAACAATGAACAATCTAGTAAGTAATGGATATTTATAATTTTTTAAAGTAATACGATTTTTTTACTAATATATAAAATTATACATTCAGTTACTTACTGTTTAATTGATAACGATCATTATGTTCAGCCGTTTAGGTGCTAATCAAGGTACAATTTATAATATTAATCAGGCCACGAAAAAAAATTTGATGTAGGTACCTACTTATTTGATTTTATATTTTAAAATAGCACTATAAAACTTTAACGGAATTATTGGAATTTAAGATAAATGTTCATCTATAATTTATTTTTTAATTTTAAAAATAATTTGTGTGATTATAAGTATTACAAAAATTATTGAAATAATAATAAAGGTAGAAGACAAAATATTGACAAAGCAAATTTTCTAGTATAATTATTTATATTAAGTGACTATTCGATTCAATAATCAGTCAATCAATAATAAAATAAATAAAATAAAATCAATAATCACCTATCTTCAATAGGACATTTATCTTGCACTTTATATTATAACGTTCAATACATTTTATTATTAATAATTTTGTACTTTGTAGTGGTTAATTTTAAGTTTAAATTTATTAAAAACAAATATTATGTTCAGAATTATTATTTATGATTAACATATAGTTTTAATTAATCTTATCGTGTTTAATGATTGTTTAGCGATTCGATTGACATAGTTATTAAATAAATAATTATTTGTCGATTTCGTAAAATCGCTACTTTATTTTTAAAACGAAAACATGTTAAGCGTACTTTTATAAAATATTAATACGGTATACCTAGGTACCTCTCAGATATTACCTGCCATTATCGGCGATATGACTATTTTGTGCAAATAATTGATACAATATTACCAATTCAGTTGTAGTATAGAATACCAACTCTATAATGTTAAATGCCTAATATAGGTCCTTATCAATTTCAATAACGATAATAAGCCAATTGCCGCCGATATGGTATGGAATGGTGTAGGTACATATAGTATATAAAACACACGATTTCAAAAAGGCATTCATTCGTATTAACATAGGTATAGCACGTTTAATTTAACGGGTTTTATAAAATAAAAATATTATAATTAATCAATTTAACATTACGAAAATATTACCGAATTTATCTTAAGCGCTTTTAATTGATTTAAATCATGATTGTACATTATTGGTAGCCAGGTATATTATATTATAGCGGGGCAACCAGGTAAAGCGATTGTCATCGTGTTGTGATACACACGTATCATTGATGTTAGCTTCAAAACACACGTTTATTACTGTTATTATATTGTTCATGCAGTTACTGTCGTCCGTGAGTAAAACATGATGCGGTACTTTTTTTTTTTTTTCCCGTATACATATATTAAATTATTCTAAAGGGTATAATCAAATAAACGGTCAAACGGTTTCGGACGTTTAATACCGAGATTTTAACGTTTACGTTTAAATTGTACGTTCAGGTATAGGTTATAATATTATCATATTATGTATATCGTACACACGATATCATAACCGATCGAAGCGCGTGTAACCACCTACCTCATACCTGCTATATATTTTATTCGTGTGTGTAAAACGTACCTATACATAATATTTTGATGATTGCGACCACGGCTGATCGCAACAAAGATAAACATTTTTAAATGTAGAGAATTATCCGCTGGAATTTTGAATACAAAATACTACACATACTATACGCTATAACCCTTCGCGCAAGTAGGTAAGTGCATAAGATTTTCTCGACATAATTGAATATATAATCATTACCTTAGCGTAGTCAGCATGTCAATCACCTTTGGATGATTCAGTGTACACGCCGTGTGTAGGTCCATGGTATAGTAGTGGGTACTGCAGGTGCACCCAAAAAACAATGTAAAAAAAAATAATATTATTGTGTCGTTGTCCGATGTAAAACGTTATCCGCACCAATGTAAAATAATGTAAATGTTGGATATGTGGTAAAAATCACGAAAAAAAGTACACACCAAAACTGATCATGTTTATCGTTAACCGGGTCTGTCGTATGTATATAATAATTTGTGAGAGTATATATTATGATATACCCACACACGTACAACTATGTCGGTTGTAGTATATTATTGTTGTTCGCATCACGATTCCCGGTGAACTATCAATCAATGATAATATTGTTAATATAAGTAATATCTTATCGTTATTCACCGATGTTCAGATACACTCGACAATTGGTATTTTGTTTAAACAATTTATTTCTGTCTACCATTTTTGTTGTTTTTTTTTTTTATATTGTTGCTCTATAAGCCGACCGGTCGTGTCACGCTAATTACCGGCTCTTTTCCACACAAAGCGCTCCGGGCGATTCGATAATTAGGAGCAATCTCCATGCGGAAAATTTTGTTAATTTTAGATAAATTTTTTTATATATATATATACCTACATAATATGTGTATCGTGTTGCGCACGATTTATTTTTTTACATATTATGTGTATGGATAGCTCGGGGAATGCTCAGAGGAATAATGTCGGATACACTACGTACAGCATATCTTACGATCGAAGTAATTTACACTATATAATAGGACATACATACAGCTCGCTGCTGCTGTAAAAATATTCCCCACACGCATCAATAGACATTCTGACCACCTTGAGTTTAGTTCTTGAGAATGTTAGGGTAGAATACACGCAGCAGAGGGGATCGCGTCTGACCCATACCGAAAGGTTCGTGTCTGTGACGAATTCGGATTTTCAAGACTTATGTTTTTTTTTTTTTCTGTCACGGAATATTGTGGGAGAGTGAATTTTTATTTCACTTATCGAGACGGTCGGACCTATAGGTTTCGAATTTAAAATTTAAATTCAAAAATAATATGTACCTATTGTTGTTGTTTCCATATGATAACTTTTAAACTACCTATAAGATGCGCATATTCTAATGCAATATTATTTTACTTTGTAAAAATCAAAACATATAATATATACTATATAAAGTAATAATATACCATAAGATCTATTAATATTGTAATAAAATAAAATACATAAGTATTAATTTCGAGGAAAATTATATAAATTAATTTATTAAAAGTTAACAATTAATTTATTGACTTTGATGATTTATTAATCTCGTAGTTTTCCTTTTGACGAAGTATGAAAAATTCAATTTTAATAATTTAATTTTGTCATCTGTCATAAAAATGTAATACGTTGAACCTTTTGATTCGATTTAAATATAGGACGTGTATAAGTAACTATAGTAACTATATTTACATTAAAATTAACTATAATACTACAAAATATATGATAATATTAATAACTATATTTAATTGTTAAATTATAACTTAATATTAGTCTGAATAATTAAAATTAATAACAATGCAATTATGAAAGTCCTAACTATATCTATGCACTTAATGTCATATTAGAATTTTAAATTAGTATCTAACTACCTCTCTCAATACATATATTAATTTAAAGTTTTTAAGTTGATAAAACTTTACTGAGAACCGTTTTTGAAAGTAATGATTTAATAAAACTTTAATATAAAAACATTCAAATTGGGCAATCAATAGTGATCTATCCAACTCTTTTATTTCATTTTGATTTTAATTTGTGTATGTTCTAAACACTAATATGTTTACATTTTTAAACTTAATTTATTAAAAATGATTTGATCTATATATCACTATAATATGTACAAATACAATAAATGGTTCTTTTAAAATTATCCTTCACTAATGTCGTACGATGGCGTACATAGCACAATATACAATATACATATTACGTCATTACGGGTATACTACGAGTTTATTGATTTATACCAAAGTGAAAAGGAAATATATTTATATTATTTACAGTAGTTATAACTTATAAATGTTAACGTTTATAACTTTTTGTGTATTTTAATCTAATAAAAATTATACCCGCAGTGATATGATGGTATTAATATTATATTAATTTTCTATTAAGTGTTTTACATTAACATTATATAGGTATTGTGAATTATGGTATTACCTAAAACATTTAAAACCCTGTAATATTTATGCTATGATAAATTGATAAATTGTAGTAAGTACAATGATAAAATTATGTATGCACTTCAATTATATTTCTTACGATTTTAATTTTTAACTCTATATTTTTTAATAAAAATATAATGATAGGCATTTAACTTTATTTTTGTATACATATACAGTAAATTATGGTTGTGTGTACACAAAATATATATTTGAAATATATTATAGCAATGCTATATAAATCATATTGTATATAAAATATAACTGTATAAATTGTTAAATTACTATTTATTAGTTGATAAGTATCAGTTTTTATGTGACGTAAACTATAGAATACTTTTAAACGTATGTTCTGTTATTAAAATTTGGTCATCACATGAAATGATTATCATTGAATTCAAATTTAATACGTCCATAATGGATATAATAGTGACCCTCAATAACGAGGTACACTCGAAACAGTCGAAACCTATACTACACAGTACACGGCAGAATGACTTTCCCAGTTCGTATATACATAATATTGTAATATGTAGGTACATTGTTGTCCCATAGGCATGCGCACCGGATACATGCACTATGCAGCCATGCACGGTATGCCACCTCATACTCTGTTCTCTAAGATTGGACATATTTGTCAATATTTGAAAAATAAACCAATATGTTATAATTTGTTTTTTATAAATAATCACTTTGTTACTATTTTTAATAATTTTATGACAATAACTTGTGATTTTAATAACGCGCTTTTTTTTTTAAAGATAAGTCAGTGACTATATGTGTACTATATGTCATAAATAAAATGTTTTGTTTTACATAAGTAATATATCATTTTACAGTAATAAATGATTTTGTATTTTAATAATTCTTTATCACTTAATGTTTAAGTTATATTGTTATATATCTACAGCAATTTTAACTTAATGGTTAAATAAAGGGCTTAATAAAATTAATATAAGTCGATGACTTATTTCACATGGCTATCGTCATGATCGTTTTAACAGAAGTTCTCTATTGATGTTTAAATTTTTTATAATTTTATATTCATAAACACTAGTTTCAATAATATTAGTAGTTAATATTAATCATTAAAACTCTAATATCTAAAATATTATCAGATTATTAGGTAGTTGCTAGTTATTTAATTTATAGATATGATTATTGATCAATCTACCAAGTATACGTAGATGTTCATTTGGATGAATAGTTTGGATATATTTCTACAATTTCGTTGAAAATATTTGTAAAATATCTGACTGAGTTAGTTTGAATATGAAAACAAATATATTTCCATCACACATTTAATTTTAGTTTTAGAAATTAAATATTCAGGAATTTCTATGATGTTAAACAATAGCTATGGGCTATGACTAAGACCATCATAATCGTTTTTATTGGATATGATTATTTTTTATTCGATGTATTTCAAAAACGTGTTTTTGAGAAACTTGTGTATAGTCTTGTGGAGACATGGTCTAAAAGTTTTTCGAGAGATATTTGCGATGTTAAAATAATTAATATTTAATATTGATATAGGTAAATTAATTTTTAAACATTTAATCAACATGCCTATATATTTTTTAAATTTTGTATGTAATAAATATATTTTTTCGACCATTTCATTAGTAATAAGCAAATTAAATATTCCTTGTTATACATTTCTTTGATTAATTTATACATTTTTGCTAATTGTGTTTTTTTTAAAGATTTATTTAGTAATAAATTATTTTTCGTTATTTCAATTCTAATTGAATGATATATTTTACGATAATTGTTTAGATACTATCATGAAATCACGGTTTATTGCGGTTATATACCCATTATGTAATATTGTAATGAATTAATAATATAAGAACGCATGTTTGTTAATTTTTTTTCTTGAATTATTATATTTTATACTGACAGTAAATTGTATTTATAAAAAAAAGGTTCTCAATTGAATATTGTACCTATATCTGAAGAATTATAGGTTTTATATTAATAGTTTAAGCTTTACTTTATTTATAAAATATAATTTTTTAGTTATATGTGTACAATAAATTATGTAATAAAACATTTAAACATACAAAACAAAATAAAATAGGTATTACGTTAAACATTTGTCTAAAAATTACGAAAACAATAAATTTATATTATATTATATCTTTTAATAAACGTTAAAACGTTATAATATAAAAATTATTATATATTTTGTGTATTTATGTTGGACATATTGTAATAAGTAATAAATTAATAACTAATAACAAAATGTATACTATATTATTATATGTATACATCATACTACCGTATAACGTGGCTCATATTTAAACAGGGGATGATGTGGTTTTATCTCCCTTGTTATTTTTTTTATATACTGGTAGGTATAATTAATTCCAAAATATAACCATGGTGCTCATTTATGAGTTATTTGTTGAGATTTTTCCACATCGTTTCATTGTAACATTGTAAACACTTAATATGACACTGATTCACTGCAGTGTATTGATTGTTTGTCATGTGAATATTTAGTGAAGTACGACATTATTTAGTTACCCTGGAGCTTTAAATTATATCTAATGTTAATTTATTATTATAATCATGTATATTATATAGGTACAATAATAATTAGTAAAACATAAATATCGCATCAAAACCATGTATGGTATTAATTATCTAATAGCTAGTAAAAAAAAAAAAATCAATAAAAATCACAGATCTTACGTATGGTATTAAAAACACAATGGCCTATAAAAAAAGATTTATAAAGATAAGGTTTGATAACAGTGCCAGGCATTCAGTAGAATATATATGTTAACGGGTTTTAATTTTTAATGCTTCAAGCACTCAGAGACCATTTGGCTGTGCGTTTTTCGTAATATCTTTCCTATGATAACGCCCACGTATTATTATGCATTCCTGTTGTTCTGTCAAAAATAAAAGAGAGTATAGATACCTATACGCCACATGGCTATACCTAAATAACTAGTATGTTCCGACTGAGAGCCAACCCATTTTACGTGCATATCCTTGTAATTTGTATATATATAATAAAACTGCAAAATAGCATTTACTCAAAAATACTCAATCATTCACTGCCCAGTGGCCGGTATAGTCATATTTTATTTAGTATGTATTAAAATAAAAAAGTTAAGTTGAACTCTTTGTTTCAGTCATATACGAACATGACTCATAGCTGTAAATATTATAATATGTATAATAACCTGATCTACAGTTTGATCGTTTAAAAAAAAATGTGATTGAAATTAGTAAAATACAACAATACTTTAGTATAAATTACTTAATTAAAGAGTTAAGATACTAGGGAAATATTTGTTCTTAAACTCTCTGAAAACCTACGCATAACACAGTAAATTTACGTTTAGTAAACCAATCTTGTGTTGTTACTATTAGAGCGAATTGAACAATTATTAAATTTATTGTTGACCATTATTTTAATTTTAATACGTTGCCATTTTTTACGAAGTTTTAATTTTCATTTAAGTTTTGAATTTAAATACGCTTATAATATTGTATTATGGTCTATGGAAAGATTTAATACCAATATATAAGCAGACATAATGTCTATATTCCATTTTACTATAACCACATCATACGTACAATAGCCAATATTTATTTTAATGTCATTAATATACATTTAAATAAACAATAATCACTTATTAAAACCTTTCTTTATAATAATACTAGATTAGTATTTATAATCAGTGTTAAAACACAATATATAATTAATTTTTAAAAATAGTGTTTATTTAGCTACTCTATAGTATAGTACCTATAATAATGGATATCATATTAAGTTTAAAATTTATAAGTTCTATGTTTACCCTATTTATTTATGAAATTATTTTTAATAATTACTCGGCATTATATAGAATTTCAATTAATTTTTGTAGTTTTGTAAAAAATTAAAAATATAATATAATATAACGAATTTAAGTTATACTCGTAGATGTATGTATTATACCACGAATAGTAAAAAGTTTGAAATTTAGTCTAAGAAAATATGGTATAATTTCTTTATCAATTGGTTTGTACCTATATGTATATCTGAAATCAATATTATATTATATATCGTATAGGTGTATCCGTATTTATTTAATCAACCGTGTAGACATTTAGATAGTGTTAAACGTGTTTTATGTTTTTTAACCTATGTCCAATAGTGTTTTATCTTAACTACACACAAAACCATGTATTTTTGGGAATATAGTGACAATATCACGTATGTCAATCAGTAGACACACTGAAATGACATCTTCATTCTACTCATACCGGAGAATAAAAGAACCACCTACAATAATAGCAGTCTTTTGAAACTCGTGTAAATAAGGGGCACATTATTCGGATGAAACCTGTACCTGTACGTTATTATATGTATTATATGTATGTGCAGTTATACCTACCTACATTTTTTATTTTATTTAAATATGCGTATGTCTATTGTATTGGCACTGTCCCATCCGCAGTGAGAACTACGCTTTTATATTTGAATACGCTTAAATATATAATATGTATATTTATTTTTGCATTAAAAATAAAATAAAAAATCTAAATCGATTACGATTAATCAAACAAAAAATGGCAAGTTAAATTTTTTTTACACCTGTTAGAATGTAAGGTAAATTTAGACTGCGCATAAAAATGAGAAACTAATAAATAATCGAACCGATTAACTCTAAAATGTTTGTATGATGGTACTTAACCGGTCACGTGTGGATACTAAATACCGGACGAACAAATGAAGAAAACGAGTCTCGTACAAAAGGTTAGATGTTGAATTTCCAAACACTCGTTACGGCCTACGATTGCTGCACATATTATATATATATAAATGTATTATACTATATATATGCCTACATGGATATACGAGCACAAATTTTTCTATTACTATGGCATCTGTAGTACCTATACACTTGTTATTCTTATATATTATGTATACACACCTATAATATGCGTACCTATATCGAACGATGAACGGCATGCAATTGACATATTTGGGGGTTCCATGCTGGTTATAAAATAATGTTTACAATTCATTCATGATGAAACGTGAAAAAAAATGAATTTCAATCAAAATCTTTTGAATTCGGGCGACGTGATATTTGGTTAGTTTGTATATACAGCATTTAAGAAACACCATATATTATTACGATTGATAATATTCTAAGTTTAGTTGAGAGCCTTTTGAAGTGTGAAAATGTATTTAATATAATATAATATATACATATATTATACGTATCTGTGACGCATGTATATAGGCAAGAAAGAAATATTTAACATAATACATCAAATATATTTACTGTAGTACTGCCAATATTATAAACATTATCGATTTTTGAAGTTTAATATTTCGTTTTATTTTACTTTGGGTTACCGTACATTAGAAAATAAAAAATATGATAAATAAATAATTGTTAATTAGTTTAAAATTGTTACCACCGATAGTGTAATAAATAAACCTAATTGAACACGCGTGATGTCGTGCTTAATAAATACAATTTAACAAAGACATATTATTACTATTTGTAACAATATTATTATAATAGAGATAATAAAACTATTAAAACATATGTTTATTTTGTGTACTTAATCAATTTTCATTTAATATAGTCCACAATAACATATTATACTACATAAATTATTATTAACTGAGTGAACATTAATACTCGACCGTCGCGTCTTCCAATTGAACGTATTTGTATTGGGCGCACTCTCCTATCTATTACCGAAACGATACTATATTAACGGGTAATCTACAAAAATAAAATATTTACAAATAATAAAAATTCCATTCAGATGCGAGCTAAAAAACATCGGACATTACGTTTTGACGTCATATTAAACGGGATGTATAAACAATATTTATATCCGTAGATGATTCCTCAACAGGCCCGGCGTGTACTAAATGCCAGACGGACAAATGAGCAAACGGGTACAAATCGTTGGATGTTGAATTTTTCCAACGCTCGTTACGAGACTCCGTAACCCCCGGCGCGTAAGCGGCCACACGTTTCTTCTCGGATTCGTACTCGAGAACCGCGTTCTGCTGCTGCTACCTGATAGACAAACAACGTGTTTTTTTTCTTCTACACAGAAAATATACGTATACTTAAGAGAGATGGGACACAAAATATTGAATAGGCACCATCTGTCTGCTGCGTGGACGACATTGTTGCCGTGTATTTATTATTTTACTTTATTATTTTTCTTCTTTTTTTTCTTCCTATGTACACGAACGTCGCGTGCATACCGTGGTAAAAAAAAAATCAAAAACCGTCGTCGAAGTTATTACGGACGGTGCTCGCCGATGTATTTTACGATTTTTAAAATTTTTTTTTTTCGAAAACAGAATAATATAATATATACGAAAACATCGCCGATATTATAATATTCTATTGATACCTATATAATAACGCGGTACCACCTATGTATACATAAAAAAAAAAAAATGAAATATAATATTAATATTAAACGCGCACACGCGTATTTCGTAACAAAACACAAAAAAATTAAAAACAAAACGTCGATAATTGACGGTTTGGTCGGCACCCATAAACGTTTATTGGGCGGCAGAAACGGCGGTGGTGGCGGTTGCGGGGGGCGGGGAGGTAGCCGACTGCTGTAGTAGTAGTGGACCACAGGCGAAAGACAGGTGTGTATATCTTTCCGATCGAATTCGGCAATTATTATTATTGTTTTTATTTGGATTACGGTCGTTGATTTTTCTGATCGTTTACGAATGCCATATATACACGGTTTTCGGTATTCAAGTTATGGTCGTTATATACCGTGTGGGCTGCGGTATGGCGCGCGCACACACACTCGGACACCTTACAACAAAAAAAGGCCCATTGTGCACACCCGAGTTGGCTCATGGGTTCACTATAAAAATGAAGTGTTCTCGGTATTTAGCGCGGCGAATCGGTCGTCTTCGTCGTCGTCTCCTATGGGATTTATGTTTATACGCTCGGCATCATAATAATAATATCATATTATGGATAATACAGCTACGAGACGCGTACATAATGTTATTAATATTATTATTATTATCATCATATACGCGCGCGAGATATGTATTATGAAAATAATAATATTACGTGTACATACGACGATCGACGGTTGTTACGCGTACAGCGTTAACGCGCTGAAATGGACCGAATGATGCGCAAAACATTATTCGGTTATATTATGTGTACCTATGTATCTGCAGTAATAATAATGATATTATTTTAATTCGGATGCCACTGCCGTTTCCAAAAAAGATAATAATAATAATAGTAATAATAATAATAATAAATAGTGCAAGATGACCGGACACAAAGCGCGGACGCACTCGCATGAATGGGCGCGAGCGAACGAACGAAACGAGCGCGGGCGCGGGCACGGCGATTCCCCCCCCCCCGTCATCATCATCACACACACACACACACACACACTCACATAATATGAGCGATCCGGTGGTGGGCGAGTGGCGAACGGGGTGCAGCCATCTTGAATACCTTCAACTAGAACCCGGGCCGTGTATATCCGAACGGCAGTAAAATACTCAAGCACCACCGCCGCCGCCGCCGCCGCCGTCGACGACGACCGGCCCGACCGACCGGCGCGCACTCGCTCACACGCACACTCGCAAACACCCGTGTACGAGCGCACATACTCGCGCTCACACACACACGCGCGCGCGCGCACACACGCAGGCAGCATAGGGCCGGCGGCGGGTAATCTTGACAGGTAAAAACGGGCTCTCCGCCGCCGCGTGAACGCGAAGTCGGGGTCGGCGGGGGTCGGAGGACACACGGTTCTGACACGGGCGGGCGGGCGGCGATGAGTATGGCCGTGTGGCCGGCGGGGTTAGTGTGGAACGCGCGCAGAAGGGGGCCGACCGAAAGAATGTTTCCACTTCGGATCCGACTGAGCCGGCCGCCGCCGCCGCCGCCGCCGTCGATCCGACGACCGAACCACCAAACCAGTCTTCAGTATACGCGCACACACTCGCCCGTTCCGTTTTGCGATACGTGCGTGGTGCAGCAGCAGTAGTGTTATACCGCGTGCGTGTGGTACACACCGTATAGTCGTCGGTTCCGCCGTATAATTTTCTTTTACCCTTCGCGCACATGGGTGTGAGTTATCAGATTATCTTCGCAGCGCGGTCCGACGAGTCGTGATTTTTCTTAGATTTTATTATATTATTATTATTATTATTTTGTCGTTTTTAACCGTTCACTAGTGTTGTTCGCGTGTATGCGTATTTAATTCGCGTGTTTGCGCGCGTTAAAGTCGTCGTCTATTGTTCCGCGCGCACTAATAACCGTAATATATATTATATACACTTTTTCGTGGCATCGTTTTCGAACCGCAGTGATCGTTGTCGCCGCCGCATATGGATTACGGTAGTGCAGTGAGTGTAGTTGTTAATAAACATGTGGTACCTAAGTGAGAGCGTTCGTAATTAGGGGCGCGCGCGAGCGCGACTGTGATGACCGGGCTTGACACGGCGTGAAAGGGGTCATCCCTCGCATAATGTCATGGCGCGTTGCGATATGCGCGGTATTGGCGTTGGTGGTAGGACAGTCGTCGGTGACTCGCGTCAGCGGCGACGTGGACAACAACGCTCGTGTGCAGTTGGAGGTGTTGGAGGGCCAGCCAAGAGGCACGGCCGTCGGCCGGATACCCGTCAGGCCGGGGTTCGTGTACAGGTTCAACGAGCCATCCGACGAATTCGTGCTGAACGCCACCACCGGTGAGATAACCACGGCGCAGATACTAGACAGAGAGTCGTTGCCCAATGACCGGTACGACCTAATCGTGCTGTCTAGCCAGCCCACCTATCCGATCGAGGTGCGCATACTGGTGGCCGATGTCAACGACAACGCTCCCGAATTCCCGGAACCCGTAATATCCGTTTCATTTCCGGAAAGTGCGGCGCCGGAAAACAAGGTGCTCCTGGACACGGCCACGGACAAGGACGCGGGCGCCAACGGCGTGTCGTCCGATTACCGAATCGTAGCCGGCAACGTGGACGACAAGTTCCGGTTGGACGTCACGTCCAACCCGGGCGGCGATCTCACGTACTTGTACTTGCAGACCACCGGCAAACTGGACCGGGAGACTGTGTCGTTCTACCAACTCAACATATCCGTCCGCGATGGCGGTGTGCCCACCAGGTACGGTTATCAGACGGTTAACGTCACCATTCTGGACGTTAATGACAACCCGCCGGTGTTTGCGCACACGGACTATAGTGCGTGGTTAAATGAGAGCGCGCCGCCGGGTACGTTCGCGCTACAGGTGACCGCCACGGACGCTGATTTGGGCGAAAACGGCCGGATCGTGTACTATTTGCCTGAAATGCCGGACACCCGGTTCCGCGTCGACCCGGAAACGGGTGCTATATACACCACGGAGGTCCCAGATTGCCCGCAACAGAACTGCCCGCACACCCAACAGCCGAGATCGTCGTGTCCGAAGAGCTGTGTGTTTACCGTACATGCCAGAGACCACGGATCGCCCAGACAGGACGGCCGGGCGTACGTCACCATCAGCTTGATCGACGCCAACGATCATGACCCGGTCATACGGTTCCGGTACTTCCCATCGAACGCGGCGTACGCGACGGTGGACGAAAATGCGATCAACGGTTCGGTGGTCGCCGCCGTGTCTGTCATGGATCCCGACGAGGGTCTCAACGGCGAAACGACCGTAGAAATCATATCTGGCAACGAGATGAATCATTTCCGATTGGAATCGTCACAGAGTTTCTATATTGTTCGCGTTCACGGCGTTTTGGACAGGGAGCAGATCAACAAATACAATCTGACCGTGTTGGCCAGTGACAAAGGGACCCCCGCCAGGATCACCATGGCGTATCTGTTGATATACGTCAATGACATCAACGACCATGAACCGGTATTTGAAAAGAGTGAATACTCGTCGACGCTAAGTGAACTGTCGCCGGTGGGTACGTACGTGGCAAGCATTACAGCCACTGACGAAGATACCGGTATAAACGCGCAGATTTACTATTCAATTGTGTCGGGTAACGCTTTCGGATGGTTTGACATCGATACGGATACCGGGCTGGTGACGCTCAAAGGGCGACTGGACCGCGAACAAATGGGCTCCGCAGAACTAAAAATTTCAGCTCGAGACGGTGGTCCTAATCCCAAATGGGCGTACACGCAATTAAAAGTTATAGTGTTGGATGAAAACGACGAACGTCCAGAGTTTACGCAGGAATTAATTGTTGTTAAAATGTTGGAAAATGTACCGGAAAATTCGTTAGTAGCCATGTTGACGGCTTCAGATCACGACCAAGGCACCAATGGTAGCGTGTCATACAGTTTGCATCCCGAAGTTCAGTACAAGTATAAGGGTGCGTTCGCGCTAGATTCGTTGACGGGTCAACTAACTGTTAAAACACAACTCGACAGGGAAAAAGTACTGGAATACAAAATCAAAGTATTAGCCAAAGACCAAGGGTCTCCGCCAAAATCCTCCACGGCTACTGTCATACTAGACGTGCTGGACGTCAACGACAACGATCCAGTATTCTATCCACAACAATATGTGGCGTTTGTCGGCGATCATCATTCGACCGGCACTGGTCTTCTTACGGTGTCCGCATATGATATCGATGAAGGAGAAAACGCGATCGTTGAATATCGATTAGCTAGTAGCGGTGACTCTGGTCTTTTTTACATAGATGCTCGTGACGGAACTATATATTTAAAGAGCAGTGGGGACCTAACAAAATCCCTATATCGTCTGAATGTAACAGCTGTAGATAGAGATGGTCGTCGAGCTGCTGAAGATGCATTTGTAGAAATAATAAAAAATGCCGACGAAACACTCAAGTTCGATACGAGTGAGGGATATTCGTTTCAAATTTATGAAGATCACAGTGGCTCAGAGGACCCGATTTCAAATCGACAAGTGGGTCGGGTTCGAGTTAAAGAAACTAAAGCTGACCTGGCTTATTTCATACTGAACGGTGATAATGGAAACTTTAGGATAGATCGCAACGGAGTCTTAACGACATGGAAGAAAATCGATCGAGAAAATCAATCGTTTTATAGTATACGTATAGGAGCGCGGGCTGGTCTAAAGTTTGGCACTACTTTGGTTAATGTAACCATCTTGGATGTAAATGACAATGAACCTACATTTGTCACTGTAATCGACGAAGTGGACCTTTATGAAAATACTGCCGTTGGTCAAGAATTGTGCGTAGCAAGGGCTAAGGACAAGGATGTCGGGTTGAATGGCCGGGTAACTTACCGATTGGTATCCAAACCTGACAGTCTGTTTCGTATCACCGAATCGTCCGGAATCGTGTATCTGCACAAGCCGGTATATACAGCCCCGGGCACCGTACTAGCCGCCGAAATTATAGCCACTGACTCCGGTAATCCCCCACTTAGTGCCAAACATGTAGTCTTATTCACTATTCAAGATGTAAATGACCACACTCCTGTATTCGATCAAACTTCATACGAATCATCACTTTCCGAAGCTACTGCTGTTAATAGTAGATTTTTCGGTTTAAGAGCTACCGACGGAGATTATGGTTCCAATGCGAAACTATCATACGCAATTGAAGAAGGGAACGCGGAAGGAAATTTCGGAATTTTTCCGGACGGAATGCTGTACATCAAACATCGTCTGGATAGGGAAAGTAGAGATTATTACGCACTTTCTGTAGTCGTCCGAGACGCGGGCACACCAGCTCGTAGTTCATCCGTGGTGGCCATCGTGCACGTCACCGATGAGAACGACAATAAACCGGAATTTGCCAATGTCACATTCGATTTTCGCATTAACGAAAATGAACCGGCCGGAACATTTGTGGGCAAATTATTGGCATCTGACCGGGACACTGGTCGAAACGCTGAATTGACGTACTCTCTGATAAATTGTAAAACGGACTTTTTAATCGACCCGAAAAACGGGTTCATCAGGACTCAGCGAGAATTTGACAGGGAACAGTTAATCCGGGCTACAGGCCAAAATGTTATTACACTGGAAGCTACGGTTTCGGACAACGGAAAACCTCCACTTTATGATAAAACCAAGGTTAACGTTTACGTTAATGACGTTAATGATAATCGACCACGATTTTTCCGGCAACCCTATCGAGTACAAGTGTCAGAGGGGTCACCAGTTGGGACGCACGTGTTGCGGGTATACACAACTGACGAAGATGACGGACAAAATGGTGCTGTGCATTACACCATGGAGGACGGGGATGATGACAAGTTTAGAATCGACAATGGAACTGGTATGATTACAATCAACGCACTTTTGGACAGGGAGTCGCGTGCATCGTACATGTTGCGAGTTACCGCACACGATAACGGTACGACAGTGCAACTTAACGCATCGGCAACAGTCACCGTGGAAGTGTTGGACGATAACGACAACCCTCCAAAATTCGAGTCTCCCCCGTCGGGCGTGTCAATTTTTGAGAACGCTACGGTAAACACGGAATTAGTTCGATTCCATGCTACGGATCCGGATTTGGGCGTAAACAACGAAGTGCGTTATTCTATAGTATCGGGTAATCGTCGAGATACATTTCACATTGACACCGTTACTGGAGTATTGTATTTGCATAAACGACTTGATTATGAAGACATTAGCGCATACGTATTAAACATTTCTGCTTACGATAATGGCAATCCTAGGTTGTCATCCGCACTAGCATTCCATGTAACCGTTTTGGATTGTAATGACAATCCGCCACAGTTCCCAAGCACGGCCATAGTACGACAAATTATTGAAAACCTCGAACCTGGCACGTCCATCGTGCATGTGGTCGCCGACGACCCGGACTCGGACTTAAATGGTCTGGTTCACTACTCTATTACACAACAACAGCCAGACAATGATAGACGAAGTTTCAAAATAAACGAAAAAACAGGCGTGATCAGCACCGTGCTGCCCATCGACAGGGAATACGTAGATACGTACAGACTAACCGTTACAGCGATTGACCAAGCCATGCCGGTAGAAACTCGGCTGTCGGCCGAGAAAACCGTAACAATTATAGTGGACGACGAAAATGACAACGCTCCCGTATTTGTTTCCGTGGACACTGGGCTCATACGAGCGAAGCATGCCGGTGCGCTTATCATGCATGCACTGGCTAGGGACATTGACACCAGTACAAACGGGCTAGTCACCTATGAAATGGTGGGCGGTGACTCGGAACTATTTTCCATACATCGAACATCGGGAGCAATCAGTTTGCGCCGCGAGTTGACCCGGCCCGAAAGGTCGTACAAGTTGACGGTGCGCGCCACAGACGAGGCAGTGCAGTCGGAAAGAAAGTCGACCGACGCCTACATCACTTTATTAACGGATACCGATGGCGTTGATAAGCTGGCTGACCTGAGGGACTACGAAGGGTCTGTGTACGAAAACGAACCAGTGGGCACGAGCGTGCTGAGGATGGACCCGTTGTCCGGGCAAATTGAATACTACGTGGTGAACGTGACCGGGTTCAACGGGCAGCAGGCGGATCGGATGTTTTCCGTAGACGTTAAACTGGGCGTGCTTTACACGGCCGCGATGCTGGACAGGGAGGGTGGCGCCGACCAGTACGTTGTGCACGTTTATGCTACTAACGTTGGATCGCAGACACCGAAAACCGGTCACATTCAGGTATTTTTTTATTTTTTTTTTTATTCTACAACTTCTCCTTCTCCTCTTTTCTGCTCTTCTACTCCGCGTCTCGGCGTCCGAAACTTTATCATTATTGTTATTATTGTTCGCTTACTATATGATTTATTCGATTCGCTAGGCTGCAATTAGCTAGGCATTCCGGATTTTGGTAGACCGCGGTGAGTTCAAAGTGGATCAGTAGTAGTTGACGAGTTACCTATTCCCGTGGTGTGTGTGGTGGACGGGCACAGGGGGTCCGCTGCTAAAGTCTTGAAATTTGGTTGGAACAATGGAATGCACGTAACACGCGAACCTGGTCTACTGTGCAAGAAAGTATTGTATGCTTGGTGGAGAGGGAGAGTCGAGTGGGACATAATTGTTTTTATGTCATTTCTCATTAAGCGAGTTTCGTTGTACTCGTATGTAATATTTCCAATGAATTTGCGTCATTTTTAGAAATTCTTTTTTTTTTACAATTAAACATACTTAATAAAATATTTTTAACTCTTGTTGTTGTTTTAACCACGTTTTAATCCACGGAGTTCATTATTTTTTTTCGTTTTTTAAGTTGTTTTTAATAAATCGATTATAATAAGTATCTAAATTTGCAAATATATGAGAAATAAATAAGTATATAATATAATTATTAACAGTTGTGTATAGGTAGGTACATTTGCGAAAACTTGGATGTAAAATATAAATATTTATTAAGAACACATTAGTTAATTGATATCACTCTGAACAGTGTGTGCTATGTTATAAAAATAATACTACATTTATGCATTTTTGTTGCAGTAAAATTATCTTTTTACGTATGTAGTAGGGCATGTGTATTCATATATTTCTATTTGTTTAACATCTGAGTACCTATTATACTTTCAGTTTCTTATTTAAAAAATAATAAGTTTACCTTTCTTCCGAAATCCGTTGTATTTACATTGCACGGAACAGGTAATACGGTTTTACTGGGCCGACAAATGCATGTCATAAATATCAATGTCATTATCACATTTATTGGTTACCTTTAAACAAACAATGAAACATTTACTTGACAATTTATGATATTGTGCTGCCGGAGTTTTGAGAATCGCAACCCTTTTTAACTGTAATTTTATGAACATGTTGAACACGTTCTTTATGTTCGAAAAAAAACATTTTTTTTTCTGTTTATATCTTACCCTATTTTGTACTCCGGTGTCGAGGAATTAATATGTCTTTTGTGTAGCCCGAGACACGGCGAATGAATAAAACTCCCAATCTTGTGGTTCGGCCACTTCGTCAGTTGTCCCAGCCCGACGCAAACCCATTGGATGATTAAATACAAAGCGGACAGCTCAGCCGACGATATATATCAGATATATCTATATATATATTTAGCAAACTGACGTTTGTACCATTATAATATATTATAATATTCACAAATATTTCTGAAACCGGCCTACCGAGTACCGTCACGCTAGAGAAGCGGACGTGTAAAATAACTTTGAATATGCATAGCTAACTATCGTCGGCTAATCCTTTGGATAACTGTTCCATTTTGTCCGTGTAAATCCGTGTAACTTTAAAATGTCAAGGTTCGAACTGGCAGTTCGTGTGTGTGAGTGTGGGACGTTTACATGACGTCTATAAAAACCATGAAACATATCTTTTAAAGACTAATATTATTTTGGCACGGTGTACAAGAATTTATGATTTTATGGTTTTTTTATGTTACTAGCTAATAAACTATATAATTTCAAAACCATCGGAAATTAAGTTTACTTTTGAAGAATAATTGTTAACGTTTGTTAATATTTTAAAACTATTTTTTTATGTTCGGATAGTCACCGGCATTTCCTTACCTTAATTAATCGTAAAATTTAATAGCATCGTTTATCTTTCTGACTTTAACACGATCAGATCCCCGGAACATACTATTTAAATTTACAACTAATTTTCATTTGTAGCTAAATCGTATAGAAAAACTGGCTTATTAATTGGTTTACAAATTAGAAAAAAATTTACGAAATATTAAATCTCTATATAGTTTATATAATGCACTATAATAATACATGTATTACGGATAATATATTGTATGCAAAATACATATTACCTATCTATTAAAGTCATTTTGGAAAGATATGATTTTTACTGTTTTTGAAACAGATATAATTTTAAAATAAAATTATTAACTAACAATATGTGTAATCGATAACGAATTAATTTGATTTGATTTGATCTAGCTGTGTACACAATAAATTTGAACAATTTGGTACAGTTAAATACCAATTATTTAATCCTTAATCCTTATATGCCCCATTACACTGTAATTGTTTATTAATTCTTAATAGCTGAGTGATATACTTCCTATTATTTGTAAATAAATGTTTTGAATGTTTTGATCAAAATCGATTAATGTATACCTACCTAATATTATAGTATTAAATTTCTACAAAAATACTTTTATGCTATTTCAGCTATACATAATATTTAATGTAAGCCTCATACTACATTGTAGAATACTACAAAATCGATTTCTAATCCCAAAATATGTATGAATTTAAAATTGTATTTTATATCACAGGTGTAAAAAGTTATTGTAAGCCCAATTGTTTATTTGATATATGATATCCGGCCTTTGAAAATGTCGAGCCGATTGAGGGAATAAATCCCCTATTCAATAGCAATATTATTCTACCAGCTGTGTGAGTACCGCGCGGGCTATAAAAATACCTACCTTCACACAAAGAGTTTAAAACACAATTCCAACAGTAGCAGATGTTCAATTGAAAAATTTGGCTCGCGCTTAAATACGATTTTTTTTTTTGAAAATTGTCAAATAATAAAAATTTTGATCATAACGTAGGGGTATTTTTATCTCAGGGGGGATTATGTGTTAACCCTCCAAGCCCCTCCCTCAATATACGCCCATATAGGAGTTGTCTGTCAATTGCATAAACTGCCATATTGGAATGCGTATATAACTCGTCAGATAGATATGGTTAAAGTATACTCAACATCTGTACAGAAAAAAAACTTTACTTACGAAGGTGAACAATGAACAGTACAGTATCCTCTTATGGATTCAACTATTATTATACGTAATTCCGAAAGTAAATGACTATCCTTTAAGGAGTTAAAACACCTTGAATTTTTTTCTTTTTAACCATTAGAAATCGAATGCTTGTGTTTATACAATAGTGTATTAGATCGAATTAAAAAATATTTTATTATTTTTATATTTTAAAACGTATTTTATTTTTTATACTCAACACGATATTTTCTATATATGACTGTGTATTCAATAAAATAATAATGTGTTCAATTCACTTTAAAAAACACACCTTTATTGTGTATATTAGGTGTATAATTTTTCTTAATTGCTTTAATTAAAATATATATATTTTATAGTTACATATTATTATTATACCTATTTGATAGTATGTGTTTGGTATAATATGCCCATACGGATATATTATAATATATAATATTAAAATTAAAAATGTCTGTATCGTTCATTGAATTTATTATATATTTAGTATTATGTTATTGGTAACAACAAAACGGTTAAAATGGTTGCGTGTCCATAAAATTTGAATAATTCTTTATAATTTTTATGTTACTATTATTTTTAATATTTAATATAATATATAGGTATATAAATATATAATATACCCATATATAGGTATTTAACTATAAAATATATAAAACACAATATCGTGTTTTTTTTTTTATAAAATAAATCTTTTCTTTTGAAATGTATAATTTAAAAGCGTATCCGATGTTGTTAGTATTATTATAGTGTTGTATATAAAAAAAAGTGAATTTATAATATCGTCTTTCTATAACCGCGCACAATAATGCATATAGAGATATCAGTATGCTAATGTGTTCGAGAGTGCTTTGGATTTATCGTAATCGGAGTGTCTAATAAAAATCGTTTTTAACCATTTTATATTGGATTAGTGCAATAATAAATGTAAAATATGTTTATTGAGAAACCGCGGAGTTAATTAGAAAAATTACCACTAAAAAAGATCGCACGGTTTTTAGTCATTTATAGTAGTTGCGCAACAGCCGGACGAATATTTTAGGGTTTAGCATATTATTTGGTTTCTTTTGAACGTGTAGTTAAAAGATATAGTATCGGTACATGGAAACACTTATACTTATAACGATAAATTAAACTGACAGTTGGAGATTTTGCCGTGTTTTTATTATGGCTGCGTATGTTATAAAAGAGTTAACGGAGAAAATGTTTAAAACACATAATTAAGTATATAACTTAATAAGTAACTAATTCAGAGTACTCTTGAAGTTCGAAAAACCACATGACATATATATATATATATACGTTCAGAGGTTTAGACAAATAATTCAAAAATATGTTTTTTTTTTTTTTTTATAAAATCAACGTGCATACTGCATACCTATCTACCGCGTAAACAGTATGAACCTTCCACTTCCGCGAGTCTTTTGCAGAACGACACAATTATTCCGTTTTTCATTTTAACGACTTGTGTGATAACATTGAAAAAGCGGGGCTAGACGTTGATTTTAATCACAAGGAGTTGAATAGATTCAACATTTTGGACACGCCCACATTCTCACGATAGCGTCTGAATAATATTTCCCTTTTCTTGCTCCCCATTGGCGAACACGGCACGCTACAAACCGCAAATACGCCTAAAGGTACTGATTTCAAACTTATAAGAAACAGGACCACTATACGGCACACACACACTCGTCGAATGTGCATAATAATATAATATACATTTTTATGTTTTATTTTTCGTATTATACGGGTATATCGTCAAAATGAAAAAAAAAATAATAATAATAATAAAAAAACTGTGGTTAATCATCATAATTAATAGTGCAATAATTGTATGGGTTCGTATCGGTTGGCTATTAAATATTATAATACCGGCGGCGGCATGCAGTTTTCGCATTTATTGTGGTTTTTATTTTGTACACATACCATCTCATATACGCATCATATGCACACGCACGTACGCATTATAGTTTACACACACACACACGCGCGGGCGCGCGCCCGCGATCGCTCGCGCCCGTTCACTCGCACGCACACACGCGCGTGCATTATAATAATATATTATATTGGTTATTGAAATTAAATCAAGTGACAATAATTGGCATACAAAAACACTGACCGCTATAAATATACGTGTAACTCGCGTATAATATATATATATATAATGTACCTATGTGTACGAACGGCAGAATCCCGTTGGAGGTATTTTGCCGATTGGATAATGGGTTCCTGCTACAATGATGAATATTTCATATAAACTCGCGCACACAGGTATCTACAATACGCCGCAGCAGTGTGCGGCATATATAATATGTATATAAGTGTGTGTGTAGTTTACTCTCATTGTCCACGGCAGGAAGAAAAACCTGGAAAATATATATATATATATATAAGGCCACTGTCACTGCGGATTATATACAATACTCTAATAACAATATATATATTGTGTATACTGGTGCATAATAATATTATAACATAATATATA
This sequence comes from Aphis craccivora, assembly GCA_009835225.1. NCBI lineage: Eukaryota > Metazoa > Arthropoda > Insecta > Hemiptera > Aphididae > Aphis > Aphis craccivora. The sequence continues at coordinate 26,696 of VUJU01000957.1, read as the reverse complement.
CGAACCGTGTGCGGGGGTCAGCGTAGTAAAAGCGCGTAATATTTGACGATATCTTAATGTCGTTTTACACGCGTTTATTTTATAATAATAAACAGCTCCTACCTATATAGTACAGACGTATTAGTTAATATTGTGCAGTACTACTATTAAAATAGTAGTGTCTATAACGACTATAATAGCCAATAGTGCGTAATAATAATAATATAATACTCGTACGGCTCGTACGTATATATCGGCAGTTGTACTATGTAGACACTATAATATAACCTATCAGCTACTAATAGTAAATTGCGTGGGCTCCTCCGCGAACGGTGAACGTGCGTATACGAATATACGATGTTTAGTAATATACCCATGACCGGGTGTAGGTAGGTTACCTATAGGTTACAATAATGACCATTGCTCGCATAACACAATATTATTACACGAGTGTCGGGCTAATACAAACGATAATATTATGGTAGTTTTATATGGTATTAAGACTTATTGAAATAAGACGGCGCCGTTCTAATTTGTACCGACACGTGTTATTATTTTGTTTTGATTTTTATATATTCCAACGAAAGCAATAATTATTATTAATTATATATTGTAATTTGTAGTAGGTATAGTAAATAAAGTTGTCCTACGTCCTTATTATTGTTGTTATAGGTATTAATTGTTTGCGTAAATGACGATACTTTTGTGTGAATTCTGCAATTGGTTGCAATTAGTATGTATAGTTATGTTTTGATTTGTTTTTGTTAGTTTATTATTTTCAAATATTTTTTTTTAAATATTAAATATATATATATATATATATATATATTAATAGACTTTAATATATATACAGATCATACACCAATAATAAGAAAAAAACGTAAAGTAAGTTCATGTTTTCATGTTTCATTTTTAAATTGTCAAATGTTGAACATTTTCTTTTAACAATGTCTTAAAAATTAAAATTTTGAGTCACTAATTAGTTGCTAGTAAATTAAATGTACCTCATCAAATTTAAGACAGTATAATCATAATATACTAATGATACTCGTATGATATATGATATATATATATATGTATATGTGTTTTCATAAATCATAATATATATTTTAAGCTTTATAAATAAAACAAGTAATCTGTAACTAAGTATTGCAATAACCTTGCGTAGGTATGTGGATATCTTTTATATTTTTATGAGTTGGAACTCGTGAAAAAACAGTCACCCAATGTCCAATGATGATGGTGACATTTTATGAGATTATTATATGATTAGATTTTACCATGTATTTCATTTAATTAAAATTTAAGTTTTTTCATTATTTTGAATAATAAATATTATAATGAAATAATATATATCTATATAATATATAATATAATCTATAAAAATAGTATTTAATTATCAGTATGTTGTATAGAATTATACTATAAAATACATCAATTAAATAAAACCATAAAATTAGTAGTATGGAGCAAAAACAATTTTTTTTCAGACCTTAATTGCGAATTATCCTATTTAATTTTTATAATTTACATTTAAATATTTTCATCACAAGATAGTTAACAAAATAAATGTAGGTATTAATCGGAAATTTAGATATTTATTAGTTTAAAATGTGTACATTTTATACTTGTATTATAATCATTATTAATTATATTCAAAACCTTAATTTTTGTCTCATATGTACGAGTATCAGAGTATATTATAATATAAGCCTTAATAGTGACAATTAATTGGATTTTATACAATAATTGTATGACTGTTTTAAATGTTACTAACCTGGTATAGTCCCGACAATATAAAATACAAAGTATGACGTACCTATCTATGGTAGGTACTTATAAATTTAATTTTAATGTATGTCTTTTTATTCCTTATAGAAGTATAGAACTAATAATTAAGACATATGTTTTTTTTTATAACTTCGTAAAATCCTATTTAACTAGCTATTTGTTTTTTTTTGTAATTATACGAATTATATTTTTAAACTGATCTAGCTTAGTTTTATAAAATAATATATTATACTCGACATGTTATGTCTGAACACTGTTCGTCTGTAAATAATGATATGTATTTTGGTTTTCACATTTTTTGGTCACCACAAATTGAAATAAAATATTGGATATTGTAAAAAAATAAAAACAACACGTGATAAATAATTAGTGCATTTATAATTTAATTTTGTATATCTAATAATATTATCAATTATATTATACAGTGGTAATATAATATAAGCAAAATAATAATTACTCAATTACTAATTTGGATGAAATCTATTTAATATCGTATCGAATATCACTCACGAGTCATGAGTCACGACTATTGAGGGAATATCGCCGAGAAATAAATATGCAATCAAAATTCGAAAAATATTAATTGCACATATATAGGTGTATGCAGTATATTATCTATAATATGTATATAAATATATAATATTTATTTCGATTTTGATTACGTGTTTATTTAAGTAATATTTAGTTTTTTTTTTTTTTTTAATACGAATTTGTATAAGTTGGTTGTCGATGTATTCACAATGTAAATGTACATGTGCATCTGCAAATCTATTATTTATATCAGTATAGTGTTGGCATATATATAATATTATAATGTAATGAAATGAACTTTCGGGATACGAGATGATCGCGGTCTGTGGTATATAATAACATTAACCAATCATATTCACGAAAACTATATCCAGATTAAATCGGGTAACACGTTGTTGATCACACTGTAGGTATATTAAATGAATAACGACTTTGGCGTTTGGTTAGAAAATTATGTGTCAAAAAATTTGATTTTTTTTCTCATTCTCTATTCACGGTTGAATGCGATAGGTTTGATTATCGGTCGGTGTATATACATATTTATTATATCAGCCTTCCTACATATATATAGCTAGAGTAGTTCGTCCGGCCACTGGGCTGTATAATTTGTTTTTGTACAAGCACGTATATTTTTCATTAATTCCAGGAGCACCTTTACACAACAGTCAAATAACCATTAAAATTTAATAGCCCTATCAACTGTATCATTTGATTTCTTGATTGTTTTTTAATAGTGCGAGACTACTCTATTGAGAGCGTGCATTTTGTTATAAATAAATAAAACTATCACTCGTGTCTTAAGCAGAATTAATATATCTGCAGTCCAGTATTTCGATGTACTTATATATTATTATTATAAATTATTAAAATGTACTTCTACTGTTAAAATTTGGCTTTGAATTCGGACTACTCAAATCTTTATCAATATGACGATTATCAAAATATCAAAATACCTATATAATATATAATATCAAAATGTTTGAAAACCTTATAATAAATTCAAAATAAATAGTTTTGTATTATATATTTATATATAATTTTACAACCAATCTCATGTGTTGGGTCGTTATTCTATACACAATACCTATATAAATAGCTACAATTAATCGTGTCTACAGACTACAAAGCGTGTACGACTACAGGAATAAGGCATATATTTTTTTGTTTTAACTAACCGCCGCCGATAAACATGTTACCCCTATATCATAAAAAATAAAAAAAAACAATTCCCATAGAAAAAAAATATATATCCATTTCGGTATAGTAAACTAATTAACATCAATTGTACCTCTTTTTTGATGCCTGCGGAAAGACTCGTTTAAAAATACCAAATAACAATGTACCGGTTCAGTAAGAATGTATTTTTTTCCTCGTTCAAAAAATGTCTGTACGTTACTTTTTCTCAAATTCTATTTCTATATAATATATTTAGGTACCCTTATTTCATAATACCTACTGGTACAATACACTTTTACAATTCAGTAAAAAAAAAAAAAAAAAAAAACACTCGTATAAAAAATATAACCGTTTATTGATACATAAATAATAATAATAAATTTTATTTGAAAAAATATACAACTGTTAATATTACTTATATTTATTTTTACTCACATAGATCTCAAATCTTATTTTTGATGGTAAATTAATTTTTCTGTTAAAAAAATAGATAATAACATATTATAGATGTGAAATAAACTGATACATTTATGCTTCTATTAAGTCTTATCGGAAATAAAACTATTATGATAATAAAATAATGATTAATGAATAAATAATCATTATTTCTTAATAATGATTTTAGAATTATAAATTTGTTAAAGATCATGTGGTGAATAAGTAGGTATTTGAAAACATTATATTATTTTGTTCCTTTGTTAATATAAAACTTGACTTACTGTGGGATTTATTTGGGAAAACAGGTTTTAACAACAATTTGTACAATAAAAAACGCTGTCTTACCTTGAAACTGTCAAGCCCTCAAATTATTGTAATATATATAATATGTATGTATATATTATATATATTTATACTGGTACATATTATATGTAATAGGTAATCATAATACAATTTTGTTTTGCTGAAGACCAAAATTATAGATCACTCATATTCGTTATGGTCGCAATAAAAAATGAAATTTGAATAAAATAAATTAATGATAAATAATAAATTTAGTTTTTAGACTAAAAAAATACTTTATTTTTTGGATTCTTCTCTATACTGGATCTTAAAAAACAAATATTTAGTAATCCAATCAAATAATAACTGTGTTGATTATTATTTACACAAAACATCTGTAAGTACCTATCTTAGTATGTGCTTATGATGGATACTTATTATAGTATCATAAATTTATATTGTTTTCCAAGATTTCTCTTAAAAACGCATATGTAAATTCTCGGCTAAGAAATTATTTCTAAATTTCTTAAATTTATTAATTTATAAAATTATTTAGAAAACAAATAAATATTATTTGGATTTTACGAACTGTTAATACAACGTGACTTAATAAAAAATAAAATCATAACAGAGTGTAGATAATAATATATAGCTATACTTTTCTATGAATGTTAAAAACCAAAATTGTTATCGTATAAAAACCCTTATGGTTTAATTTCAAAATTTCCATAACAAGTAAATTAAATAATTACTGTTAATTATACAAACACTAATTTTTAATGACTTTAAATATTCGTTACACAACATTATTTAACACAAAGAAAATTATTTTTAACGGGGTCTGGGATAATATTTGAATAGCTGGTTACCGTGTGCTGTGAAATACCAATGGTTACTTGGATTCAGAAATATGTTTAGTATTCGACTGTTGTTAATTTACATATTTATTTTAAAATTATGTCTGCGGATAAAAATACATATACACATATAAAACAAAAATCCATAATTTCTATTAGTCGGAATTTATATAAACATATTTCTTGCTTAAATTATATAGCATTATGTATATTATAATATACGTACTTACATAAGGATGCACGTCTATCCACCGTCGCCGCGGCGGCGGTGCCTAAACGGTTGAACAGTGGATAGTTTTTCTGGTCGTCATGCTCCGGCGCAATTGCTCGGGTCATTAAAAAAAGTAACACCATTGAATGAAAATATACGGTGTTTGAGAACATGATCCGGAATGCGTTAAGTTATTTTAATAAGATAACATCGATTTGAATATATGTTGGTACGTATACGAGTATTATAGTATATATAATGTACCGGGGCGAGATTATGGGAACAAAAACGTACAGCATGGAGCCAATTAGCGTTTTTTTTTTTTTGTTCAAAAAAAATTTTCGGCTCCCGTACGGACAACTACGCATGAGTGGATTCGCGAACGCGTACCAATGATTTATGTGTTTATTATGTTTCATATTATATAGGTATACGTACAGTGTTTAATGCATATTATTATATACAATTTATCAATATGCGTATTAATGTATTATCTTCATCTCTCACGAGTGTTTTAATTGTTTTGGTTTTTTATTATTGTTTTTTTTTTTTTTTGCTTTATCCGCACAGGTGAAAGTGAAGATTTTGGACAGAAACGACAACCGCCCGATGTGGCCGACCGCTCCGATCGAATACAAGATCTCCGAAGAGATACCGGTCGGTTCGCTGGTCGCCACGCTCAAAGCCACCGACCCCGACTTGGATTCGACGCTCACGTACACGGTGATCGGCGAAAACGACAGCAGTAGCTCACCACTGCTGCTGGACGCGTACACGGGCAACGTCCGCGTGCGCAAGCCCATTGATCGAGAGACCAGCCCCAGACACGTGCTACCGGTACGGGTATCCGACGGGGTACATCACAGCGACACGACCGTTGTGTTCGTCGTAAGTACATAATATCGTATATTGTATAATAATATCGTTGCCAGTTATATTGTCAATCGTAATCCGGTTAACGATTATGCGCATTGCGTATGCAAATAATGTGGTGTAGGGGTATACAGCTGTACACATTAGTCAAATGCCTCGTCCGAGTCGCAAACAATAATATAACGGTATGATTTTTATCGCGGTTCATGTTATTTATAATTTTATACACATATTATATATATATTAGTATAACAAAAATCTATTAAATCAATTTAGGTATATTCGTATATTATAGATAGGTATACAACGAATAATAGGTATATAGTTGATTGTACGCCATGAATTTTATTTTAGAAGTTTCAGTTTATTCGGATACCAGCTCCTAATTCTGTCGATAATATTCTGTCCACTTCGAATTGAATTATAGACAATATAGTATTATAATTATTATTCTCGTTATAAACATTAAAAACGTATCAACGACAAACGGTCAAGTCCATTTTTCTCGCCACGTTTAACATTTTTGCAGCTCTTGTCTTACCAAACACGTTCTTCCCTTCGGCAACAGTGCAACATTGACGTTTCAGCACGTGCCGTACATAATACTGTATTTACTATACTGTCTATATAGGTACCTAATACAATCATACTAAAACATCACGCGATCTGCGTAGCTATTCGCTTGTATTTCATTTACCTATATTCTACATAATAGACATATTATATTTTTTATTTTTAGATTTGTAAGTTATAACATATTTATTTAAATGGTTCGAGTTATAGTAGCGGCGATGTACCGCCCTACGCGCCGTAAATAATATTTTATCGAGTGTTTATTATATGATCATGTTTAACGGGGCATAATGCATTAAAATATACTTTGCGTGTTTATCATAAACCGTACGTCGCCCTGGTGTCAAAGTTCCTATTATATACAGGAATCAAATCAAAAAGTAAAACAAGCATTATTGCAAAACAAATCTAGATTACTTCAACGCTGCAGAAAAACTAATTTAACAGATACATTAGTATGGTTATAGTCGTTTTGAACGAGTCAGCTCGATAACGCCTCGCGTACCTACAACATAAATATAATATATTATCGTAACAGATAAATAAAATATAACAGAGATATCGTTAAATCAAAATATCAAACTATTCTTGATATTACGTTTAGGATTAAAAAATTTGCCCTATTTTCAGGTTCTAGATACCAACGATAACGCGCCGTCGTTTACCAAGAGCGTGTATTCGCTAGACGTGAGTGAGTCTCGGTCTAGGGGCACGAAAATCGGCGATATCACGGCTGTAGATGAGGACGAAGGCGTCAACGGCGTGGTCACTTATTCGGTGATCAGTGACTGGGCTAACGACGTGTTTAACATCGATCCGCACACTGGAGCTTTCACCCTAACTGGGAAACTGGATCACGAGGAAGTGAGTATTCAATTTTACTTAAGATTTGAATAACACCATCATTTAATTTTTGGAAAAGACTGATCCGCTAACAAGACTGAAAGTCTATTGACATACCTCTAGTAAACTAAAAAAATAAAAAACTGATAAACTGTATAACTTGATCGGGTGGGCTAAATCAAATATTTGAAGGGAGTGGTTGTGGCTCTAACCTTATCAAACTGAAACCGCTTTCACATGATTATAAACTTATGCGATGTATTATTTAATTTTATATTGTAATATAACGATGTCGTGTATTTGCGTTGTTCAGGTGCAGCACTACATCATGACTGTCCAAGCTCAGGACTCGGGAAAGCCAATGTTGTCCTCGACGGTGACGGTGTACATAAATGTTATCGACGAAAATGACAACGCACCCGTGTTTGAGACAAATAGTTACAATGTGGATGTTTACGAAAACGCTACTGTCAACACAATCGTTGCGACGGTGATGGCAACAGATCGTGATTCAGGTAAACATTATTTAACCAACCTCCGACGTTTACTTCGATGTATAATATTGCGTGCGTGCCCGCATATGTGTATATAGTGTATATAATATATAAATAAATACACTATACCTATAAGTGTTTTGCGGAAACACATGCTTTATAATTTATTAGTAAACATATTTTTTCTAACACTCCTTGCTGGCATGAACCCGATAATAAATTCGATTCCTCGAATGTCGACTTCAAAAAAACTATGATTTTTCATAAACATAATATATACATTATACATACCTAACAATAGTAAATATAATACGCGTTGTTATTCAAATTATACTGTATATTTATACTGACCAATCTCATGTTTTATACTTCAGTTCAGGTATAAAAATAATTATATGTAAATTATTATCGATTGCGTGTTTAATTTTGTATGATATAAATTATTATCTATATGCATTATTTTTTTTCTCAATCAGTTAGGTATTTATTTATTCTTAATATTTTATTTATTAATTATAAGTCAAAAACGCCTCAATGAACTCATTCGTTATTGAGTTTTTATTTTATTTAATAAAACTTGTTCAGATTTTGTAGTGACGCATGTTTTGATAAACAATAAGTTAATGCATGCTGCATTTTTCAGGAATCAACGGACAAATCAAATATTCAATTCAATCTATGGACCAAGAAGATAATGATTTTACTATTGATCCGGACAATGGCACTATTTGGCCACATCGCAATTTGGACCGTGAGACCGTAGCTTCATATAATCTCGTAGTAGTAGCCAAGGACGGGGGACGCCCGGCGGCTTCTGAACTCTCAACCACTGTACAGGTAACATACACTACAGTAATTTATATACATACAATATAATCCCATTGTATTAAATAATTATTAATGAGTTTACTTCGTATAGATGACAATTACAATCAAGGACGTTAACGACTGTTCGCCTCAATGGATTACACCAAACGTGACTGCAGTTATGGAAAATGTAGAAATTGGTACTATAGTTACAGTTCTTAAAGCTGTAGACGACGATGAAGAGAAAAATGGATTTGTCGAGTATTGGATAAGTTCTGGCGATGAAAAAACATTTACGATTGGATCCATCGATGGAGTTCTACGTGTAGCAAGTTCTTTAGATCGTGAAACAAAATCCTCGTATAAATTAGAAATAGGCGCTAAAGACCGCGGCGATCCTTCTCTAAATTCAATAATGAAATTAACAGTTAATATTTTGGATGAAAATGACAACAGCCCAATATTTGATCCAAGACAATATACTTCATCTGTACCAGAAAATGTAACCATTGGGTACACAGTTATCCAATTATTTGCCACTGATAAAGACGTTGGTCCTAATGCTGGTATAAGATATACGATCACAAATGGAGATGAAAATTTGGATTTCAGTATTGCTGATGACACTGGTTTAATACGAGTAGCAAAATATCTCAACTATGAACGTAAATCTCGCTATGTGCTAACTATTAAAGCTGAAGATAGTCCTGTCGGTATTGATAACCGTGCTAATTCTGATGAAGTTACAGTAATAATTACTGTTTTGGACATAAACGATAATTATCCAGTTTTTCCAGACTCTCCTTATACTATTCATGTCCTTGAAGAGTATATCCCTGAATCTAAAGAATTCCCAGTTGCTATAGTGAAAGCAACAGATGCTGATTCTGGATATAATGGTAGAGTTCGATATTATTTAAAGGACACTGAATATTTTACCGTGGATAGTGTTAATGGAAAAATTTATCTCGTGAGAAGTTTAGATAGAGAAGTTCAATCTGAACATTTGATTACTGTAGTGGCTATGGATTCTGGTAAATATATTAAATTCGAAAATATATTAATGAAAATTAAAGAGCATAGTTAATATTTTTAACTTGTCTGATTTTATAGGTATGCCATCATTAAGTGGCACTGGACTTATCCATGTAATTGTTCAGGATGTTAATGATCATAGTCCACAGTTTCAGCAACAGAATTACGTAGTATATATTGACGAAAATAGTCCTATTGGATATTCAGTTACTCAATTAACAGCAACAGATTCTGATATCGGGTTGAACGCCAAAATAAAGTATGTTTTTAAAATTATTATAATACCTATTTAAATTATTTTAAAAAAAATTCTTAATTATTATATTTTAGGTACAGCCTTCTGGGAAATAAACAAGATAAATTTACAATGGACGAAGACACGGGAATACTAAGAACATCGTCCAACTTGGACAGAGAAGAAAATGAAGTGTATTATTTAACAGTAGTAGCTCAAGATTCAAGCTTAACTGAACCCAAAGCATCAGTAGCCAATTTAACGGTGTTTGCAAAAGATGTCAATGATAATTTTCCAATATTTTCAACTTCACAAAGTGTTATTTATGTATCGGATAAAACTCAATCAGGTCAATTTATATTTGGAGTAACTGCTACAGATTTAGATTCTGGAGACAATGGAAAAATTGTATACCATTTAATATCAGGGGATATCGATATGTTCCATATAGACGAAAATACCGGTGTTATTGAATCAATTCAAAAACTAAACAAACAAATGGAATACAAAATAAAAATCGAAGCTAGTGATAAAGGACAAATTCCTAAAAATGCAGAATTTGAGCTGACTGTAATTCTTTGGCCAGATAAAGATTTTCCTGTAGTGCGACATTTAGGAACAAAACAGCTATCGATTGTTGAAAATTCTAGTCCTGGAAGTAGCGTATCACGAATTTTAGCAACAACTCCAAAAAGTGGATCAAAAAAAGGTATTTTACGGTTTTCTATAGCAGGAGGTGATTTTGACAATACATTTGAAGTAGATTCAGTAAGCGGTGAAGTAATAATTGGTAAAAATGGAATTGATCATGAAAAATCTAATCAGTATAAAATTTGGATTGAAGCTTCAGATTCAGATGAGCCGAAACTTAGAAGTGCAGTGCTATTAACCGTCAATGTAACCGATGTAAACGATAATCCACCTGTTTTTGAATATCCATTTTATACCGTTTCAATCCAAGAAGAAACATTTCCCCCAACTCCTGTCATTACTGTTATAGCGATAGATAAAGACACAGGAAAAAATAGCATTATCACTTATAGATTAGTTGACGATATAAATGGAATTTTCAGCATTGATGATATTTCTGGAGAAATAGTAACTAACACAAAATTAGATAGAGAAACTGATGATCATTATACGTTAGTGGTCGAAGCCATTGACCAAGGTTATCCGTCACTTACAGGAACTGCAATGGTGCATATAACTGTTCTAGACATCAATGATAATCCACCACGATTTACTCGTTTGTTCAGTGTTAATGTAACTGAAAATACAGAAGTTGGATCATTTGTTATTGGTATAACAAGTTCCGATTTAGACATAGGTGTTAATGCTAAAGCAACTTACAGATTTACTGAAAATCCAGGAAATATGTTTAAAATTGATTCAGACACAGGAAAAGTTTACATAGCATCTCCTTTAGACCGCGAGGTTCAAGATGAATATTTACTTAACGTTGTCGCAGCGGATGGTTCATGGCAAGCTGAAACTCCTCTAACTATTACAATTCAAGATGTTAATGATAACGCACCCGAATTTGAAAAATCGAATTATAAATTTAATTTTCCAGAAACAAATAAGATTGGAGCAACTGTCGGTCGTGTAATTGCTACAGATAGAGATAAGCAAGGTTCTAACTCTGTTGTATCTTTTAATTTGAAACAGGCTTCTGATGTATTTTTCATAGATCCAATATATGGTGATATATTTACTAAACGTGCATTAAAATATAAACATTCAACAAAAGATATTTCTCCAGAAAATGAATATACTTTAACAGTTCTAGCTACTGATAATGGTAAACCTCCTTTGTCATCCGAATGCTCCATTATTATTAACGTTATTGATTCAAACAATAATGCGCCTCAGTTCGAAAAGAATAAATATTTTTCACCGATTCCAATAAATTTAAATGTATGGTCACCTTTAATTACAGTTGTAGCTAATGATCACGATTCAGGCGTGAATGCCGAAATTGAATATTTTGTATATGGAGGAAATGCTACAGATTTAGTTCAAGTTGACAGATTTTCTGGTTTAGTATCATTAAAGAAAACATTGACTGATTCAGATTTAAGTAAAAATTACGATTTAGTGATTAGAGCAACAGACCACGGAGTGCCACCAAAACAAGACATAACTGATGTCACCTTTACAGTGACAAGTGAAAATAATTTTAACCCAGAATTTTCATCATTAAGTTATCAAGTATTTGTACCAGAAAATGAACCAATCGGGTCTACAATTCTAACAGTCAAAGCAACAGATCAAGATGAAGGTCCGAATGGCTTAGTTAGATACTCGTTTGAAAATCCATCCGATAAATTTAAAATAAATTCAGACACTGGTGCTATAACCATTACTCAGATTTTGGATTTTGAACGTATAAAAGAATATAAACTCAATATTATTGCAATGGACACAGGATTTGAACCAAAAAAGTCTAAAGCTACATTATCTATTATGCTAACTGATATTAATGATAATCCACCAACTTTCAATCAAACTCTATTTAATGTGTTTATTCTTGAAAACTCACCATTAGGAACCTTTGTTTCACAAATGGTAGCTAAAGATTTAGACTCTCCTAAAAATGCAATAATACATTATTCTATAATTGGCGGTACTGGAGAAAACTTATTTTATTTCAATAGTACATCTGGTGCCATTTTCTCAAAACAAGTATTTGATTATGAAAAAGAAAAATCTTACAGTTTGGAAATCCTAGCTATTAATCCGAACTCAACTCTAACTGGATATACAAAAGTTATCGTACACATAGAAGGTGTTAATGAATATTATCCGACATTTAGTCAATCAGTTTTCTATTATGATGTACCCGAGTCTGCGGATATCGGTACTAACGTTGGAGCAGTAAAAGCAACAGATTTAGATGCTGGAAGTGATGGTAAAGTTTATTACTTTTTAGTTGGATCTAGCAATGATAAAGGATTTACTATTGACCATAATACCGGATTGTTAAGAGTTTCTAGACATCTAGATAGAGAAACACAAAATCGAATTATACTTACTGTTCTAGCGAAAAATGCCGGCAGCATTAGAGGAAATGATACTGATGAAGCACAAGTAATAATATCAATTCAAGATGGAAACGACCCTCCAGAGTTTGACCAAGAATATTATGAGTGCTTGGTTTCTGAAGGTACTAGACCTGGAGCAAAAATATTAACTGTCCACGCCGTTGACAAAGACGCTTGGCCACAGAATAATCAATTTTCTTATTCTATACTCTACAATATGACAAAATTATTTCGGGTTGATCCGCAAAATGGAACTATTGAAACTGTTGGACACTTTGATAGGGAAACTATCAATTATTATGAAATTATAGTTGCAGCTGTAGATACAGGATCCCCGCCTCAGACTGGAAGTGCAACAGTTAAAGTCATGATTACTGACGTTAACGATAACGGTCCAGTATTAGCTCCTGACAACAGCGTTGGATATGTATCTGAAAATGAACCAATTAATACTAGTATCATGGTATTAACAGCGACTGATGCTGATCAACCACCAAATGGCGCTCCGTTTACATATAGAATCGTTGGTGGACCTCATCGAGAATTTGTAACGTTGGATGAATCGACTGGACTTCTTAGAACCGCTAGATCAATTGATCGCGAACAGACACCTAACCTTAGTATCGTGGTATGTTTTATAAATCATAAATCAGTTAGTATTATAATAGTTGTTTAATGCATTTAAATTTATACGAATCATAAGCCTTGAAAGGGAATAAAATAATACATTTATAATTAATATTAATAGGGTAAGGACATGTAGTATTTACATAACTACAAAAATAGCTGTTTGAATAACACATAATAACACAAAAATTATATCGTAGTATAAAGTTAGTAAGTTGTGTAACTTAATTATGCATATAAATGCATTTTTTTCTTTTAGATCATATTTCTCTTTTTTTTTTTACTTTTTGATGTACATTTATAACTTTTAACTTGTTTGCGCAAAAAATATTTGATTTTAAATTTATAAATTTATTAATATTTTTCCATTATCATTTTTCATTTTTTTTTTTTTTATTATTATTAACAATTAATTTTATAATGAGTGGCAAAAGGAATGCTACTTGGTGTTTCCAGAAATAAAAGTATAGATATGTTAACTTGTAGACAATTTAATGTTCATTGAATGCAATATCCAGTGATATATTTTTAGGTACATCCGTAAAGTGAAAAATAATTAATTTTTGTAATACATTACAGTGTACTCTCAATTATCTGAAGGTGAATTATTCATAGTCTTTCGCGGAATCATCTTCATACATATTATATGTATACAAAAATTATAAAATTTAAAATAGTTTCGTAATGTTATATGAATGTTTAAATAAAAATAAAATTTACTTTAATTTAATTTCCCCTAAATACTATTTAAAATTACATGATTTAATTTTTTATTAATACATATTATATGTAATTATAACATTTTCGGTTGAATTTAAATTTTGCGGATTATCTGTGGTTAATTGAGAGTACACTTGGTATATAGTTTTAGAATTGAATATTTTGTGAGTTTTCAAAAAAAAATATTTTATTTAATAATTATTTCACCAATTGTATAATAAACAAATTATTCAATATTATAAAATTTAAAAAAATGGAAAAATAAATAAAGTTTGTGTTGAGTATTATTATCAACACCAAAATAAATAACATTACCTATATTATTTTAATTAAAAATTTTTTAGAACACATTTTTTTAGTTTATATAACTAATTGTATTGTATTTTTAGATTTCGATTACGGATAATGGTTCACCTCAAATTACAACTGAAAATCTATTAAACGTCGTAATTTTAGATCAAAACGACTGTCCATCTAGTCCGAGATCAGTGAATGTTCTTGTTTATTCAATAAAAAATGAATATCCGGTTGGAAAAGTTGCAGATGTAAGACCTATTGATCCTGATACAACTGGAGATTATAAATGTTATCTCGAAAAAACCAGCAACGATTTTTTGATTCCCGAATCCTGTGATTTACATATCAATAGCATATCTAAACCAGTAACTGTGCTTCGTGTGTCTGGTAATGATGGTAAACATGATTCTGTTACTAATATCGTTAAAGTAGAATACCAAACAATTGATAATAATATAATAGAAAATACAGTTTTTACAAGAATTGACAATATCACTTCTTCGGATTTTATTGAAAACCATTATACGAAATTTATGAATATATTGAACTCAACATTTGAAGACAAGGATCCGTTGTTGTACAGCATTAACGAAATAGATAGTGGTATCGAGGTAGCAATAGCTGCTAGAGGTTTGACTAAAGAACATGTGAATGACGCGTTAAGGAGTAAATCAAATAGTATTGTACAATCAACTAGACTACCAATTTTTTTCGATTATTCACCATGTCAAAAGAATACATGTGAAAATTATGGAAATTGTTCTATTTCTTTAGTTATATCAAAAGAACCACATGTAACAAATTCTCAAGATTTTATTTTTACATCACCTACCATATTACAAGAATTTGTCTGTACTTGTGCTGAAGGATATGCAGGGAAGAAATGTGATAAACGTCAAGATCCGTGTGCACCAAATCCTTGTCAGTACGGAGGTACTTGTAGAAGGCAGGGTATTGGTTATCAGTGTTTCTGCCCTTCAGATAGAGAAGGTCTAGAATGTGAAAAAGAGCGTTACGATAAATGTGACAACAACCCTTGTATGAATGGTGGTAGCTGTAAGCAAACTCAAGATAATATTGGATACTTTTGTTTATGCAGACCAGGATACCGAGGAAATATATGCGAGTTATCAGCTGATTCATGTCGACCTAACCCATGCTTAAATGGAGGTTCTTGTGTTTCTTTGAAACCGGGTTATAAGTGTAATTGTCCAAATGGCTTGCATGGAAGACATTGTGATAAGTCGTCGTTTGGGTTCAACGAGTATTCATATATGTCATTCCCATCGTTGGACAGTATAACCAACGATATTACTATTGTGTTTTCTACATCTAAGCCAGACTCTTTACTGTTATACAATTACGGAACCCAAGTTGGAGGAAGATCAGATTTTATAGCAATTGAATTGATCGAAGGGAAGTGCGTGTTCTCATATGGTGGAGCTAGAAGTTCTATAACGGCGATCAGTGTTGGAAAAAGTGACGGGTCTTCATTGGCTGACAGTCAGTGGTATAAGATAACTGCTGTGAGGAATGGTAAAGTTCTGTCATTAAGTGTAGCGTCATGTATTGATAATGGAGACAACTGTCAAGAATGCAGACCATCGGATAAATCATGTTATAGTGATAATACAGGAACCGTAGGGTATGTATTCAATAATAAATGTACAATATCTATGTTGTTTTTATTAAAATTAATTTAATTTATGTTTCAGAACTTTAAATTTTAATGGAAATAATTTGTTGATTGGTGGAGTGACTTCGGCTGATCCCTTATTAGAAAGACCTGGACAATTAAGATCTGACGATTTTGTTGGTTGTATGCACAGCGTTACTATTAATGGTTATAGTATGAATCTCAGTAATCCAATATCTTCAAAAGCTGTCGATCCATTCTGTAATCGTCAAGGTCTTTGTGCTCAATCCTCAACACTATGTGGTGAAGGTTCTTCTTGTTTGGACCGGTGGAATGGTGTTATGTGTAAATGTGAAGATAATGATGTGCTATCTCCAAATTGTTTCCAAGCATTCAGACCAGTATCGTTGGGTGAAGGTTCGTTCCTTGAGTACAAGATCACAGAAAAGCACAGGCGAATGCATTTATTAGAATCTATTTATAATGGAACCACAGTATGGCGACAAGAGTCTCGAATTAAGAGAAGTTCACTTATTGTAACCCCAGTAAAGGAACTTAGTCTTATGTTTAGAACAATGAAATCAAATGCTACTATTCTTCTTGCAGCTTCAAATTCAGATTTCACTCTAGTCAAAGTAAATACTATATTTAAATAATATCAATCTTAATATTTATGGTTAATTTTATTTTTCAGCTTATAAATGGTAAACTACTTTATTCATCGTTTTTAAGTACTTCGACGTCTACTGTGAATATGTCGGTAGAAAAAAATGTAGACGATGGTAACTGGCATAACTTAACAATGGTAATCGGTTCTAAAAGCTTGAAATTATTTTTGAATGGCCAAAAAGTTGGAGAAGAACTGGATTCGGCTAGCGTACACGATTTTTTGGATCCATATCTAACTAAAATGTACCTAGGAGGTGTTGATCGTGAATATTTCTCTGGAAAAATCGATACTTCAAGTAAGTTTTTGGTTTAAATTAAAAAAAAAAAATCCAATTCAGTTAAATTTAAATACGTAAAAATTATTGAAAATTAGTCACGTATTTAAAATAACTTAGTTTCATTGAATAATAAATTAAAAAATTAAATCATTATTTTAAATTTAGTCTTAATATATTTTTTTTCATACGATAATGGTGTGTAATTTAGTAGACAAATTTGTTAGGGATATCATCAAAATTAGTAAAACAAATAATAATATATAGTATAATATACTTCATATACTTGCTTTCAGTAATAGCTAGTAGGGTTTATATAGGTAAATATATATTTTAGATATACTAATATCTATCAAATGATATTTATGGAACTTAACCATGCTTCTTTAAGAAACTATACTAGTATTTCAGTTTAAAAAAAAATTAAATTAGTATAAATTAAGAGTTTTTTTTATTTAAGTTTAATGAATAAAAAATATAAAAACTCATTAAGTAAAAACATAACAATTAACTTATATAAACTTATTAAATCGTTAATGATTATCGGTTAGGATGCACTTGTAAAAAGCATAATATTAATGCTATTCTAGTATTAATTTTTTTTTTATTTTGTTTAGGTTTTTCAGGTTGCTTAGCCAATTTAACAATCAATAAAGAACTTCAGCCATTTAATGGTACTGGAAGTATATTTCCAGAAGTTTTTCACACTGGAAATATATCATTTGATTGTGATCTGTCCGGGCTGGCATCAGTTGGTGTGGCTGTCACTGATCCGCTTAGCCTCGGGATAACGTTGGTTATTGTGTTTTTTGTTATATTATTGATGGCGATAACGATAAGTTTTGTCGTGTTTAAAATACGAAGACAAACTAAAGGTGATAAAGATTCTGATAGTGGTAAAGATCATTTCCAAAGTGGACTCCATTCTGAATCTCCAGCTTTAAACACAATACCTGTGTCATCGTTCATGTCCGAAACTGGAGATGTAATACGGCATCATATGGTGCCACCGGAAATACTTTCCAAGCGCTACAAAGACCAAGACATGAGCATGAATGATACACATAGGCCACATAGACCGGACATAATTGAAAGAGAGGTCGTGGGAAAATCTCCTCCACCACAAAGAGACGAGCTCAATCAGCACATGAAGAATATGCATCAACACGATAGTGTGACCGGAGATCATGATATGCCTGAACACTATGACCTAGAAAACGCTAGCTCCATAGCACCGTCAGATATAGATATTGTCTATCACTATAAAAGTATGTGTCTAAAACTGTTACATTGATAAATGAATTTATATATTATTCCATAATTCAAACCATTTTAAATTTAATTCTATGAAAGTATAATTTATTTAAACACTAAAACGTGATTTTCATTAACATTATAATATATTAATATATTATACATTTATAACTATAAAATTTAACCCAAACATGATATGTGAAATTTTCTTTTATCTATGCAGATTTAATTCAATAATTGATTTGAATATTACTTAATAGTATGCTCTTAGACTATTTCATTAAAATATTGGTCATTACTCATTCGTTAAGTGTTTTACATTAACCATTCATTATCTAATTAAAATGCATTATTTATTTCAATGTTAGTTTTTATTTTTTTTTATCTTTAGACATATGCTAATAGTTATAATGCATTTATTTTAACGAATGCCGTTATTTTTTGGTTTCAAATAATGGGTTTTCTTAAAAAATAATAATGACTTTCATTTTTGGTTCTGAACTTTTTTTTATACTTTTTTGTGAAAAATGTACTTTTCATTGTTGTTTAGGTTACCGAGATGGAAACAATTTAAGGAAGATGAAGTCCCATCTTAGTCCCGGGATGCCATCTAACATGTATCACAAACAAATGCGACACGCAACAGGCTTTCAATCACCACATTCCAGAGATAGTCGGTCAGCAGCACCACCACCACCGCCGCCCTTGGATTCTACTAATCATATGCAACACCAAAGCACGCCACTCGCTAGGCTTAGTCCTAGCAGCGAACTTAGTCAACAATTACCCAGAATACTTACATTGAGAGTAAGTAACCTTTTATTTTGATTTGAGATTTACAAAACCAATATTTTTTATTGTTCACTATATTAAAATAAGCTTTTTACAAATTTGGTGGCGAACATAGAATAAAACTTTTTACTATCACACAGCGTTTAAAATTTACTATTAAACGACTTATAGAGTTTGTCGGCATGCATAACTATTAAATAAGAACGTAGGAAATAGATAAGGAAATCGGTTATTATTATTACTAACGTATGATATAAACAATTTTATAAAATATTGCCAATAGCAATGATTTGCACATATATTGCCATTTCTGTAGTACAAAATTTATCTGGGTATTAAATTATGGTATTAACATCGTACAACATTATTCGAGTAATTTAATTTTAAATAGTATAATAGTGTATAGTATAAAATGTATAATAAATAATAATTTGGTACTTACCATAAAATTGCAAAGATTAATTCTAATTATTGTATTATGAGCCTTTAACTCTTTCTTTTTCATTTAATCTGTTTTATTACAACATCGCTTAAAAAAAATTATTATGTTTTTATGTTGACAATTTTTTTTAATAAATGAACTACACATTTTATTAACATTTTATGTTTTTTAAAAAGCAAAATACTATTCAAATGACATATTTTATACAATATACATAACAAGTATAAGTATTATATTATAAAACATAAATTATTTATTTAAAATAACAGTGTACCTATTTAGATTTTTTTTATTACGCAACGAATAATGTTTGCTAAATGTATTTAGAAGTATATTTGAAAATGGATTATAAGTTTGCAAATTTATATAACTGAAAGTAATAAACTATTTTAATTATTGAATGAAAAGTTAGAACAAATAATTATATGTTATACAATTTAAAATACAAGTTAAATTTTTATTTTGAATCATAAAAACATTAATGTTACTCTGACGACTATCGATAATTAATATAGTCTTTAAATTATAACACGTCTTCCAACGGCATGTTGATAAATCAAAACATTGTGAGGGCCACCGTAGTGTATTCCTTTATGGTTTGACATTCTTAAGTCTGTTTCAAATTTAATGTGGGCATTATATTTGAATCATTTATTTATTTTATTTTATTAATTGAAGCTAATATTATCTAATCGTTTGTACGATTTTTTAACGATAACTTGGTAGGTATTAATGGTAATATCACTTAATAAAATTAATTAATACGTATAGTTAATTAAAAATTAATAAAATAATATTACGTGATGTTTTATTTAGTTACCTCGCTAAATTATTATACTTAATAGTATTCGTGAACATAAACATTTTAATAGATACTTCGAACTATCAGTCATCAATAAATTACAAGTTGATATTTTATTGCATGTGTATTGGTGCTTGTGTACTATTTTTAACATTTGTATTTGGATAATATTATCATGAATTATAAATCTAAAATAAAAAATTATAATTACAAAAAATAATATATTAAGTACATAGGTAGTTGTTAGACAACAAACACATAGGTGTTTATTATTATTATTATTGATAAACCATTTATTTAACTCATTCCGCTGAAGGTTGATTAAACAATCGAATTATATTATTATTATCCAATTTCCAAACTTCCTTTGATATTTGTCAGAATAAGTGCTGACACATGTTTCGAATCTTATGCGGCATAAACCTAATGCAACAGTATAACATTGTACTTAAGTATTACCAGTGGCGCATTTACGGAGGTGGTGTAGGGGGTTTACCCCTAAAACCAAAATATTTTATATAATGGTTAGAACAAAATAAAAAAGAAGTACCTACTAATATCTCGTAATTTATATCATAAATATAATATAACCCCCCCCCCCTCCCAGAAAAAAATCGTATCTACGCCACTGAGCATTACAGTTGTCTCAATGTTATCGGCTTACAATTGAACCAACGATAATAAATGTACGAAAGATGATATTATTTTTTGTGTATAATGTATATATAATATATATGTTATTTTATTTTCTATTTTATATAAAAAATCGTCTACTGTGGAGTTATATAACTGAGGTTTTCCCTAGATTTTCAAAATTGATTTATATAACTATGGTAATTACAATAAAATTTAATTTATAAATAGTCGAAGTAAATATGTACGAAACTATCTATTTTTATAAGGAACCTGTGAATAATATAATTGACTTTGTGCATCTTACCTTGACGCGCCACGCGGCGTGTAATCCTCGATAAATTGACGGCACGTGTTGTCGGGCTAGATGAGGTGATCAAGATTCGTTTCGCTACTGGACTAAATAATAAGCACTCTCAAACGGTAACGCAAAAACGGTTGAGATTTGCAGCCGGAATTTCACGGTACAGCACTAAGTAATATACACTACTCATACAAACGCACGCGCGATTCCAAAATAATAATAAAAAAAATAAACTTATATATTGTTACAATATAGATCACATACAAAAATACAATATAAACGGTACCTACCTATAATTGATAGGGTGATAGTGAATTTTTTATTGAAATTAAATTTACTTTTCTTGATATTTTAGTCATTAAATAACAGTTTATCTATAAATAATACTTATTAAATATTAAACTATATGGTCTATATTATGAAAAAAATACATTTAAATATTAAGAGTTTAACATTGTATAAGAAACATGATTTCCCCGTAAAAATAACTAGTACCTACAAACAAGTTGCAATTTTTCAATATAATTGTTTTATTCCAACTTCCTTGCGAACGTGCTATGCCAGTTTATACATAATATATTTAATATTTAATAAATAAGCCTATAATTTAATGGGAGTGACTTAATTCAAGAGACAAATATATTATAATTTATAATTTAATATCAATATAATATGTAATAAGAAAAATTTACCAGAACGAAATAATTCTGGAAGGACTAATGGAAGCCGCCGTCCCCCAAGCGCCCCTTAGATAAGCCTATGATAGAAATACTATAATAGTTATAGTTATAATTATTCAAATTATTTAAATATTTTACATGGTTTGGTTTATAAAACAAAGTTTAAAACTATACTGGCGGTGCGTATTCAAACCATAAACATATTTTTATGGACTCTGATTCGATCGTGTAAATTAATTATTAGGTAATACTTAAAATATAGTTATTAGTTATTACATTAAACCATAAAACTAAAATTATTTTGTCGAATCGTTTTAAATTATGAAGTTCATAAAATAGGAATTTTATCAATTCTAGGTAGTCTAAAAAGTTTTACTATAAATCACAATGTTCCTTAATGCATTGGTACTTATACTAACTCGAAGTGATCATTTGCTATTTAAATTATTATAGTTTTAAAAAATAATAAAAGTCATAGGTACAATAGATTTTATTCAGAAACCGGTTATACGATCATTTAACGACTATATTATTACAAATTAAAATTTATTCTATTTTATTGACTTTCAACAATTCTAGACTTCATTCTATAATAATACGTTATACCTTTATTGTTAAAATGCAGGTTTTGTGCTGTTACTTACTTATTATGCTCGTATATTATGTCCATTCGTGTGTAATGTGTATAATATATAAGTATAGTATAAACAATAAACATATTATAATGGAACCATGAGAATGTAACATTATGATCTGAGTAACAGGATTTAGAATGTACCTATCTATAGTAAATAAATAAACAACGATAAAAAATAAAAACCATATAAGACATGTCATTACTTGTTTTACTTTTCGGAACGTGGTCTAATAATTATTTTTATTTGGATAATATTAGTTCTAATCTATACATTGGTATACAATTGGTTTTATTATTGCATATTAAACAATTATTTCTACTGAAATCGACCAAATACGTATAAAAACTAATTATGTATAATATTATATATTACACAAGTAAAAAACATCGATTAACAGTAATATATATATATATATATTATAATTATATATATTACATATTATACCTAATATTATAATAATATAATGTATTTGAATAACAAATGTAGTAAAATAACTTATGCTCGGAAATCGCGTTACACGCCAGTATTACGCGTTTGGCCGTACTCATTATCATATTATTATATAGTTGAATGTGAAACGAAGTGAGTGGTGAGATAATTAATTGGAATCCGTTGCGGCGGCTTGGTGTTTTTTAGCCCGTGTAAATGCATACATGTTATGTATATTTTTATACGCGCAAACTGCACTTATAATAATACGCCCGGGAAAATATAGTCGGGTCATTATTTTACTAATGGACTTGAACATTAAAAATCAGCAAAAAATAAAAATAATAAACTACAAACAAACTAAACCAATACTGAATATTCTCTGTGTAGTTGCAGTAGTAAACAATGACGTAAATACGATATTTTAACGCACGGCACTAAAATGTTGAAAGCAATTATTGATGTATAAATTATAAATATTAAGAGTCCTGCAGTTTAGTAAAATATCTCAGGTGTATATTAAATTTTAGGAGCTAAAAAAATAAAAAATCACTAGAAAATATTCATTTTCGGGGGTAAATGAATAGTAACAGAAAATAGTTTCGGATAGGTGATATCTCACTATACCTATCATTAAACTTAATAATTTATTGGTTTTCCACTCACGTTTCACATTGATACGTGTATATTGTATATAATTTTAGGTTAAAATTTTTTTAAAAATTTACCATACACGTATTCGTTTTTAAAATGCGGTTATAGAACTTATATAACACTGTCAACACCGAACTGTTTTATACATTTAAAACTAAGATACCTCTCTTATGTATGTATATATTGTTATATATGTATCACAGAACTCTTCTCCAAAGCTGCACTTATATTTTCGTACCTAAAATATATTTCATAGTAATTTTTACTTTTTTGTCTTAGAATATTCAATAGTTAACCTTTCTATATCTAATTTATATGTATATATATATATAATTTCACTCGTAGATAAATTCACTGTGCTCGCACAGAAAGAATAACATTTTTATCAAACTCATATCGTAATATTTAAATATTACCTATGCATATTATTATTGTTTTTGTGAACCCGTACAAACGGTTAGACCGTAATAATACTAACCCGGCCGATTGTTTTTGTGTGTGCGCAGGACATCAGCGGTAAACCACTTCAGACGGCGCTGTTGGCCACCTCCTCGTCGGGCGTGGTGAGCAAAGACTGTCCGATGCACAGCAACAGCGAACGGAGCTTGAACAGCCCGGTGATGAGCGGTCACAGCCTGTCGGGCAGCGGCGGAGGCAGCGGCGTGGTCGGCAGCAACGGCGGCGGTGGCGGCGGCAGCGGCGTGGGCAGCGGCGGCCGGTCGCAGTCGCAGCTACAGCAACAGCAGCACGGCCGGCCGCCGAGCCTGGGCAGCACGGTGGACGCGGTGTCGGGCGGCACGGCGGGCAGCGGCGGGCGGCCGTCCAACTTGATGGTGGACGACCACTCGCACCTGCGCCGGCACCAGCAACAGCAGCAGCAACAGCACCACCGGCCGAACGACTGCGACGACGACGACGACGACACGGGCACGTCGACGTCGTCGGACGAGAGCGGCAACGACTCGTTCACGTGCTCGGAAATCGAGTACGACAACAACAGCGTGTCGGGCGAGAAGCTCAGCGACGTGATATTCAACAAGATCGGCAGCACCGGTGGCAAGAGCGCGTCCGGTTCGTCGGACCGGGACTCGCAGCGCCGCCGCCGGTTGCCGCTGCCGTCCCAGCTGCCGCCGTCGTCGTCGTCGTCGTCGGACGCCGCGGTCATGGCGGCCCAGCACCAGCACCAGCACCAGCAACAGCAACAGCACCAGCACCAGCAGCAACAGGACCAAATGCACCAGGCGGCGGGGGGCTACGACACGTTCGACTCGTCGTTCAGGGGATCGCTGAGCACGCTGGTGGCGTCCGACGACGACGGTCCCATGTACCGGAACGTCCGGACGCCCAACAACAACCCGTCCGAGTCGTCCAGCATACCGGTGGGCCTGGGCTGGGATTACCTGCTCAACTGGGCCCCGTCCAACAACGGCATGAGGCCGATCATGCAGCCGCCGTCGCCGTCGTCGCCGTACGCCGACCACGATCACCGGTTGCACCATCACCATCACCAGGTCGGCGTCGTCGGCGGCGGCGGCGGTCAGTCGGCCGCCGACTCGGTGTCCGCGAGGACGGGCGACGGTACGCCGTCGTCCCGCCAGTCGCCAAAATCTCCGGAAGAATACGTCTGACACGACGCGATAACGACGACCGCTGCCGCGACCCGATGATCTACCGACGACGATAAATGACGTCGTGTCGCGGCCCGGCCGACGCAAACGGTGCTAGTCCAATAATCATTCCCCGTCCCCGAGCAGTCACCATTATTATTAATTATATTATTTTATTTTTTATGTATTTTATAATCTCTGTTTCTTTCCAAACACTTTTTTTTTTTTAATATATATATATACTCTTTATATATTTAAATAATCTTACCGCGTGTAAATGTCAAATTATTTTTATTCAATCTTAAGTATATTATTATTACTACTACTATGATATAATATAAAACGCTAATATATAATCGCGGCCTGTATAGAAAATATTACATCAATGTACAAATTTCATAAGTATAAGACACCTATAATATAAATAAATATATACATATTATATTGTAGTCGTGTAGACATGTGTGTGTATATATATTATATATATACTGTAGCCATGTGTGTTACGCGATTGTACATAATAATTGTGCCATATAGTTTTGTAAGTAAAATATTATATATTATGTATTATATATATATATCTAAAAATATTATTTTGTACCAATGAATAAAAAATTGACTGATTTTCTTATTTTTCCATTGCCGTGTTTGTGTCATTTTTTTCCAATACGAAACCGTCTGTGCGGGACGCGTGTTGTTATCAACCGTGATTTCACTTATATATTCTGCAAAGGTCACTAAAGACGCCACAGACGTACACACACCAAATGTGAATATAAGAACACGTGTTTGAGTGTCTCGGGATCCAGACCAACTGGACAGATTTCTTCACCTATAATAGTTAACGTGGTTCATTCTCGTAGTGGCGTCAAGAGCTAAATTTTTTGGAGCAGAAGCAAAAAAAAATTAAGTAGGAGGGCAATCTGGTTAGATAGGAAAAATACAATTGTACTTACCTATCAATATAGTGTATAAATATAACAATGTAAATGTTGTAAATATTATAATGTATTATTTTTAATATTTAATACCTATAAATAAATAAATTGAGAGGGTTTTTATAAGTGG